>CAUYSK010033479.1:0-29876 GCA_963575035.1 Avahi laniger
GGCTAATTTTTTCTATATATATTTTTAGCTGTCCAATTAATTTCTTTCTATTTTTGGTAGAGATGGGGTCTCGCTCTTGCTCAGGCTGGTCTCGAACTCCTGAGCTCAGAACGATCCGCCCACCTCGGCCTCCCAGAGAGCTAAAGAACACAGTTTTAAAATAATGTCACCTAAATTTTAGCAATATCGTTGCCCTATGGCATCAGTTAGACAAATACTTTTGGTTACTGCTTTGTAAAGTAAATGAAATAAAGGCAAATGTAAGGTCTAAGCCACAAGCCAGCTCTTCCCAACACTTCTGTAACCAGAAACCATGCTTAATTTACTAGAGTCCTTTGTGGATTTAAATAGCACACAGAGTGGAACAGTGGATGCTATTTCAACTTTCAAAAAGTTTGGCAAGTTTTTAAACCCAAAACTGTTTTTTTAGAAATGGAGTCACCATGAGAATGGGGAGCAGTGTTTAGTCCTGGCTCCTTATCCATGGCTTGGAGATAAGAAATTTTTTAAAAAATAGAGCTAACGGGGCACTTCTCTGAATATCAGAAAATAATACAGTATGGCCACACAAGGGATCATTGTGGGACTAATTCGATTTAATTTTTATAATAGTTTTGGAAGAGGGAGTACAGGGCAAAATTGCGAAGTCGGCAGATGTTTTTACGCTATTTGAATGAGGATAAGAAGATTCAGGAAGATGCTTGTTTTGTAGGAGTGGGCATAAAAGTGGCTAGCAAATTTTGATATGAAGAAGTCTGAGGAAATGTCTCTAGGGACACATTTCTGAAGTTCATTTCAGAAGATTTGTGATGAGCCTTACTCTTTATCTATGAATAGGATCTCTGCTTCAGGCATCAGCAGGAGTAAAGGAAGAGAAGACGGAATTGGGGAATTGGTGGTATCATCAGGAGGTGGACGAGGTTATAGGAAGATATAAGAGGAGGCTAGTCGTGAGCTGATTCCCACCAAATAAAGAATGTTTCTTTACATTTCTTTAAAACAGCCCTCAAAGGCAGTTGGTATTTGGTAATTGGCAATCTGTGTATTCACAAAATAACTTTTAAGGTTAAATAAGCTAAATATGTTAGGTTACCATTTTAGAAGAAAGGCAGTGAGATGTGCTTTTAAGCTTCTTTTACCACAAAATAATTTTCCTTCTCAGGGGACGACTTTTATTTATGGAAGTCAGAACTAGATTTCCTGACCTCCTCTGTTACCATGCATGTTTTTCAAAGGGTGTGCTCAATATTGAAAGATACATTATATCATGGAAGGGGACATCTAACAGAATCAAATTAATATCCTCTGACGTTGTGAAATTTTCAGTAATAAAGAGATAATGCCCTATCCACCTCACAGTGTGGTTGAGAAGCTCAAATGAGCTGAGTGGTAAGAAACTGCTTTGCAAAGTGCTGTGCAAAAATACAGTGATATTAATTATTCATTGTACTTCATGATTTGGGATTAGAAATACAAATTGGCTCAATTCTAGGAATTTATCCTTTATAGATGTAAATATACAAAAATCAGTCTTCAGAGATGTTCTCTGCAGCATTGTTTATATTAGCAAAATATTAGAAATAACTTAATTGTTCATCAGTAAGGGATTGGATAAATAAATGATATAGCCATACAAAGGAATAAGAACAAGGTAGTTCTACATGTTTTGACTTGGAAATATGTCCAAAGTATATATTTTCGGTGATAAAATGTTACAAATCAGTATGAATAGTAGGATTCCAATTTTGGTTAAAATTATATATTAGTATACATATGTGAAAACCCCTACAAGTATATATATCAAGCTGTTAACCATGGTCCTCTCTTGGAAAGACAGGATGATGGGGGAACTTTTACTTTATGCTTTGTTTATTTCTGGATTGTTTGAATTGTTTACAATGAGATTATTATTTTTGTAATTAAAAATGTGAATTAAAAATATGAATTTGCCCTTAACCCTGACTACCCTATTGTAATTGGGAAAAAAAAGTATATAAAGAGAGGGCAAAAGACCTATAAATCTTTCCATTTATTTGAGAAAGCATTCCATTATCAGGATTAGGAGAAAGAAAAGAAAAGCTCAAAAATGTTTCCCTCTTTGGTAATGGTGTTCTAGTATTTCCACATGCTGACAGAGAAAAGAAGAAATAAAATTTGTTTCTTGTTTGTTTACCTTGTTGTGCAAAATGAGGACTAACTCTATGCACAGGGCTGGAACCATGGGAACAACAAAGAAACCACCTCAGTTGTGAATTACTGTCCCAGTTGAAGTTGGTAAAACCCCACGTTGAAAGTCAGAGTTGCCTAGGATTGTAAATATTCCCCCGTTCTCACACGGTGAGGATGTCCACAGATACCTTAAAACTTCAATTCTGCCGTAAAGCCCATGACTTATCCTGCAGGAGCAGGTTAAAACCTTCCCCTTAGCTGGTGTTCTTTCTCATGGAGAACACGGAGGGGGAATGATAGGCACAGTTTATGCTGCAAATGGCTAGAGAAAGTCCCCTGAATAGAAAGCCATCTCCAAGGCTTATAGGAAATGGTAGGAGGCGAAAGAGGAGAAGAAGGAACAGGTAAAGAACATGGAAGATTCTTTCTCCTTCAAGTAAGTAGAAGGCTCACTCAGACTTAGCGTCCTTTCCATGTGCTTTACTGGCCGTGACCCTGAACCTCCCCTAGCATAGCTCTTATCACTCTGCCTTGTCGTTGGCCCTTATTCTTTTGGACTCCTCACTAGACTGAAAGCACAATAAGGGCAGAGACCTTGTCTGTCTTTTTCATTGTTGTATCCCTAACACGTAGAACAAAAGGATGTTGAATTAATATTTGTTGACTGTTGAATGGAATATTCTCCACTGCAAATAGCTTCTATCTGGAGTAGTCTACTTTTGCACCATTGGGGTCATCCCATCAAGAGGTTGAAAAGAGCTTGTGGTTGGCCTGACTGTTGGTGCCAAATGCAGTCATCTTTCACTTTGCTTGGGGCTTTCTTTGACAAACTTTTTCTTTGTCTTCACTCTTACAGATACAGCCAAAAGGCGGCAAGGAATGGAATGAAAAATCAGTTCAACCTCCATGAGCTGAAAATGAAGGGCCCTGAGCCAGTGGTCAGTCAAATTATTGACAAACTGAAGCACATTAACCAGGTATGTGGTATGTACAAAAAAGTGGAAATGGCAAAAAAAAAAAAAGAAAGAAAGATGGATGGTTTCTACTGTTCTAACTGTATCCTTGGGCTTTTGGAGAGGAAGCTATTATTCATTTTATTCAAAGATTCTGCTGAAAAGGACTTAAGACCCTCAATTTTCGTGCTACTTTTAAATTATACAGACAATATTACAATATGAGAAGAAGCTTACAAAAGATAGGGGGAAATATTTCTTATAATCCCACTACTCTATCCTGACTGTTTTCATTTTTACATGTTCTCTTCTAATATTTGTCCAGAAAATCACACTCACACAGACTTTTTACCTAGTTGTGATTTATACTTCTGAAAATTAATACTATAGTGGCAACACTTTTTCATGTTGCCACAAATCTTCATATTAATCATTTGTCATGGCTGCATAATATTCTATTCAGTATTCATCATAATTAATCAGCCTGCTTTTACTGGGCATACGGGTTGCTTCCAATTTTTTACCATCATAAAAAAAGTTACCTCTTCATACATAGTACTTAATTCTGATCTTAGATAATTTTCTTAAAATACTGGAGTTATTGGGTCAATGGATATGAGTTTTTAAATGCACGTCTCCAAGTTGCTTTCCAGTGAGAATATATCAGTTTTCACTGCTACCAGCAAGACATGAGAGGTCCAGTTTCACTGCATCCTTGCCAACTTCTGACTCACTGCACAGAGACACCCACAGATTCCCTTGACCTGCACACATAGTTTTTCCTCTTGCAAGGAATTTAGTAACAAGACACAAATAGAAGTTAGTTGTACCATCTGTTTGTGATTGCTTTGTGGCCACAATAAAAAAAATGCCACCAAAAAGGCATATGCCAGAGTGACAGTGTTCCTGCCCCATGATCCATGGGTGGGAGGGCCCTGGCACCACTGACTTCTATTTGTAGCTTAAGAAGGACTTAATGAAACAAAAAGGAGAGAGGTTTTTGTAGGAAGACATTGGCATGATTTTGTTTTTTAATATGAAGTCTAGCAGTAAAATTTTTGTGGTTTTTGGAAAATGCTTAGAAGGGCTTTCTAATAGTGGTATATTTCACTGCAATTGTGTTGTGAAAGTATTGACAACATACTTGTGTGTAACTCCTCCAGTGCCTAATAAAGTGTCCTACACTCAGTGAACACTTAATAAATAATTGTTACTGCTAGCTACTGAGCACATGATAATGGCAGTGTTTACATAACTGATCCTTCCTTCTGTGAAAGCACAACCTCACTAAGTTCTATCGAACCTTTTTAGATACAGTATGATTATTTCAAAATGCATATCTGAAGAGATCAAAGCACAGACAATATAAACACTGCTGAACTGAGGGCATGATTAATATGCTTCACTTGGGGACAGTGATCATATTTGATTTTCCAAATCATTTCCAAATTACCCCAAACCAAATGTATCTATATGGCTCCACTCAATTGCTTAGACCCCAGCACTGATGAGGCCAAAATCTCAGGATCCATTCCATTCCATGAGGAATACTGTCAACAGGTCTCTCAGGTCAACAGACCTTAAGTAATACGTACTATGTGTTAAGATAGGTGCCCGGGACTTTGGGGATTCAAAAGAAGTCTGATCCTCTGTTTTTACAGCCTCCTTGGGAGGGAAAACAAAAGCATAGGAAGAGTGGTTAAATAAAGATAAAGCACAGCCCATGATGAAGTAAGTGCCTGAAGAGGCTCCTCAGTTTTGGGTGGCATGCTTAGGTCTGGGGTGGGCTAAGCTGGTGTGAAGATTCCAGGGAAGGGCAAGTGTTAAGATCTGCCATAAGCAAAGAGTAGGATTTGAGTAGGTAAAGATGAGCAAGGGAGGGGCAGTCGTAAGAAAGATCAGACAGGTCCACCCTAGGGGTCCATCCTAGAAAAAAGGAAAGTTGCATCAGACATAGGCTTCTATATGATTCAGCAGTCACTACAAATATTTACAGCAAGCCCTTTTAGCAAAGGCTTTGGGTACAGTAGAAAGAATGTGGGCTCTGGATCTAAATGGATCTGAATTTAGTTATATATCTTACTAGATATGTGACCTTGGGCAAATCAGTTAACCTCTCGAGCTTCAGTTCTGCCATCTGTAGTATTACAGAGATATTAAAAGCTCCCTTGCATGAGTGTGTGTGTGTGTGTGTGTGTGTGTGTGTATAATATGCACACACAAATATAGGTGCATGTGCATGACAGGCGCTTAATAAATGGCAGTTATGGGGATTATGTTCAGGATTTTCTCTATAGGAAGGACTTGAGTTTGAAAGACGACAGTTTCAGTAACTTTTGCCAGTCTAATTCTGATGCTCCCCTGGTTTTTGCCACTCTAATTCTGGTCCCCCAGTTTTTTAAGACCCCTTTGATACATCTCTTCTTTCTCTCTCACCCTTCTTTTCCTTTCTTCTTTCAGCCAGAAAAGCTGAAACCAACTCATAGGTAGGGAGGTGTATATAGTCAGAATAGGAAAGGTCACCACCACAGTTCCTTTTTCCTACCTCTGACCATGAATAAGCGTGCGAACATTTTCAGTTTCCATACAGATGCCATTGAGCAACCAATTAATTCTCATTGATAGACCAGTTTTACCTGTTTAAGCTGAGCTGTTAAATTGGTTATGCTCCAAACACCCACATTGATTTTTTTTCTTCATCTGTGTTGCTTTACATAGCCCAAATACATTTTTCAGACCTTAAATAAAATTCATATTTTGGCTGTGATTCAATCTAAAACTGAGACACTTTAGGGAAGTCATAAAGAAGAAAGTTATGGTGATGATGATGTCGATGATGTTGATGACGGTGATAATGTGTTGTATTTGTATAGCATTTAACCATATTTCAAAGTGATTTCATGTTCCAAAGACTAACTACTTAGGAAAAAACTTCAACCTGGAATTATATAAGATATAGTACTGTCACAGAATCATTCTCTTTAAGAACTCATTGTTACCCTTGGACATCATCTCATTTTCACTGTTTCCCGGGAGGAAAGTGATAAATAATGTTTGTTCCTTTTTTATACTTAGAGAAACTGAGGCAGAAAGCCATTAAAGGCTGTGTAGGCAAGCTGCCAAAACATGCAGTGTGTTCAGTTGAAAATTCAATCAATCATCCAGATGTTGTTTCCTATACCCTGCCAAACATCTGGATTCACTGAATGCCTGACTGAATTGACCTAAAGTTTTGGTGACAGGGAAGTAGAATCAAGTTAACTTGCCCAAGTTCACATGTAAGTGTAACCTGGGAGTATAATATTTTTCTAAGCCCCTCGCTTGGTGCTGCACCTATTAAACTACAGTAGCGTGCTCCAACATACATATCTATAAATACAGAGCTATGACATATGTCTATCTATGCATGTATGCCCTTGTGTGTCCATCTAGATGAACTGTAGCTAGGCCATTTATGAGCACATCCCAAAATAACTCTTCACTTTCTTTCATGGAAATTCTCGGCTGCCTCCTTGCAGGTTATGGTTACTGTTGATAGCACTGGAAATAATATACTCACTAAGGGAAAAAAGTAACATTATTTCCATATTGACAGTCCCATGGTGTAACCTTGAGCTGATGGGTTCAGAGTCTGGCCTGGGCCCCTTTCCTGGGAAGGCCTGCAGGTGTGGAATGTCCTCCCCTCCTCCTTCCAAGCCAGAGTTCATGTATAACATTCCCACGGTTAGAAATGAGGACCTTTTTATTTCCTTTTCAGTTTCTAATTTGTGTGAGGATTTATTGTCTTGTGTTAGGAGAGGAACTGAACTCTTCTAAGTCCTCAGTGCCAGTCTTGGAATTTGCTGGACTATATTGCTTTAAAAAAAAACGAGTTTGGTATTTTGTTAGTGTCATTCTGCTCCAGGCTCCTGCATGAAGAGAAGACTCACAAATACCAAGAATGATCACAATACATTCTTACCCATATGATACTCTGGGCCATTTATCTCCTAACCCGGTTTTGTTGGTAACATTTTGTCTCTCTTTAAAAGTAGCTACGTAGTTAGTGCTAATGTAGCAGTCCCTAAACTGCTACCGAAGTTATTGTTCCCAAGGAAAATATAGTCATTTATTGTTTTCCCCATTTCAGTTCAGGTTCAAATGAAATTCCAGAAATTGTTTTCCTGCCTGTTGTAAACATTTGGAGCCAGAGTCGTCAATACCTGCTCATTTGGTGTCAGAGCTTTTCATTCAAACTTGGATAAAGTCTCATCTGTTTGGGATGGTTGAAATGTCCTGCTGAATGGTGGGGGAGTGGATGAGATGGCCTCTTAAGATTCCTTCCAGCCGTGTGATTTCGTGATTTGTGGCTCAAGGTCAGGCTTTAACCCAGCACCCTCTTGTGAACAAGTCTTGTGACTTTATTCTCTGTTCTGTCACTCTTTTAAAAACACCCTGTTCCCAGGTCACCCGTTTCCACTTTGTAACCTCTCATCTTTTCAGAGGTTGTTCCCTTCCCACCAGTCTTCCAGCCTGGGCAGATGGAACTTAAACTTGCCCTTCCCCCATCCAATTCTTCTGTTCTTCTGCCTTGTTCTCATTAGGCTATGAAAACATTAAACTATAAAAACAGTTTTACATTTATCACCCCTAAGTTTTCCTCCTGTAGAGCCAGATAGGTGACCTGTCTTCGAATCCTGCTAACCATGTGACTCCATGTAAGTGATAATAATTCTGCCATCTATTTGCATAGCACAATTCAGTTTGTAAGGCTCTTTCATGAACATTAGATAAATTGACCTTCACAGTGGCTCTGGAGAGGAAAGCAAGGCAGGCATCATTACCTACATTTACCAGATGAAGAAACTGTGGGCACTAGAAGACTAGTGATTTACATACAGTAAGGGGTAGAGCCTGACCTGAAATCTAGGGCTACTGATTTCATTCTCTGTGCTCTCTCCTTCTACTTCCATGAAGACACAGTACACCTGTTAGCACGATCTGCATATAAAAGTTATGCAGGAGTGCAAGTAATAGAAACTCCTTAATTTATGGCCTAACAATTTCCAAGAACCTAACATAGTAATTTCTATGGTCTGAAGCTCTAAAAATCAGCAGCAAGAAAAATTAAGCATGTTGCTTACCAAATCTCAATTAGAAAGATTATTTAAAAAAAAAAAAAAAAACTAACCTCCATGTTGTATGGTGTGGAAACCAAGGCACTTTGTGGCATGGATTTGAGTTATACACAGCAAACAAACTTTCTGTTAGCTATCTCTAATTCACAGAATGATTTTAAATGGTCAAAGACCATTTAAAAATGTAGAGCAGACAGTGAAATGTCTCTACTTCCATCCCCCTCTGTAAACACCAGAAAAGTATTTTAAGATGCCTGGCAGACTCTGGTATAATGAAGACACTAACTTTTGAAATAGAAAGCCAAAAATTTTTAATAAGTTAATTAGTAAAGTTTTAAGCACCAGAGTGTACTCAGGACATTCTTTAGCATGTGATTTTTTTAAAAAAAAATCTTTGAAATGAATCTCAGGCATGATGGAAAATACTCCGAATAACTTGTTTTCATAGTCTTCTCACAGTAAAACCAGTGACAGTTGTAAAGCACTGGCCTAGTCCAATGGTTGCTAGAAAAGTCAACGTTGATCTAAAATTTCTAAACAAAAAGAGAAACCTTTTAAAAGTCAACTTTAAATAAAAGAGCTTCCCAAATGAAATTATGTCCCAGTGTCTGTCACACTTCTTCGCATACAAGTGACATAGCAGAACTCTAGTAATTGCCATTTATTTCCATATGGAGCCAGAATGTGTGTGTGTGTGTGTGTGTGTGTGTGTGTGTGTGTGTGTGTGAGAGAGAGAGAGAGAGAGAAAGACAGAGTATCTACAATGGCATGTTAACAAGAGCCAATGAATGACTTCTGAGTCACGAAAGGACAATGTGAGTTAGTCTTTAAATACCAGACCTAGACTCTGTGGAGCTAAACATTATTTCATAAAGTAAAAGGGAATTAGCTGATACATTCCAAAACACATTTATCATTAAAAAATCTTCTGTCATTTTGCCTAATAGCCTGAAAAATAATTACAATGTCTGGTGGCTTTGGGGAGCATGTGTTTTTAATATCTTAATTACTATGTACAGTTTAATAACACTACACCAAGAAGAATTCCCAAGTATTTCATGTTAAATTTCTTAAAAATTAACTATTTGTTATATTTAGAATATACAGGATTAAACGTACTTAAATTGGGTCATGTATTTTAGTCCTTGTATATTAAATTACTCAAAAATGGAAAATGAGTCAGGAATGGCAAGCCAAAATGTTGTTGGTAGCACTGTTGTGGTAATCTTGATTGAGCAATGGCGGGAAATACATTAACTTTTTTGTTACAGTATTGTTCTCTTTTATAAGTTTTTTTTTAATTGGAAATATTGGAAGCATTAGCTATAGAAAGACAAGTTATACATATGAAAAGGGAATGCTATCAAACTATACAGGCTACTAGGTTTATGAAGTTAGCAATACTTCTAAATTATCTACAAAATTCAGGGTCTCTAGTGGACAAATGCAACACAATATGTATTTAATGAACAGTTACAAATGGTTGGTCTCTACCCCCCATAAACCTTTACTATATGCAGTATATTGGAGGACGTGTGTGTGTATGTATATATATTCAAATACTATTTGAGAAATTCAGAGATAACTTTCACCTAGATATATTTATGAATATGTATCTTGCCTCTGGACTGTAATCTCAAGTGTAGGATTATGCATATAATTCTTTATTTCCTATAGTACCTAACACAGTAGCATATACAAAGTAGTCAATATATATAACTTATTTTTGATCAGTCAATTCAAAGGACTCAACCTATGCTGCCCTCAATTTATTTCTGAATTTAGATTCCATTTAAGGCACTTTTCAGATTTAATATAAACCAGTTTCTGTGCTAAAGGGTAGGGTTACATACATACAGGGTCATAGAGTCTAATCCTTTGATTTTACAGATGAGAAAATTAAAGCCAAGAGAGGGAAATGACTTGTCCAAAGTCCTACTGCCAGTAAATGACAACGATGGGACTGGGAAATGAGCAGGTCCCTATTCTTAGTGTCGTTGCTCTTCTTTCAAAGGCTCTTAATATAACGCAAACACATTTGCAAATATGTAAGCACATTTTCCTTACACAATCAGAGTACTGCAAGTCATGACAGAAGCCCATACTTAAGAAGTTCATCTTTGAAACAAAAGGCTTCACAGCATGAGGCATGAACTTGCTAATTATTTATTTCTTATTTTTTATATTAACTAGGTTTGGTCCTAACAAGTATAGCTCAGTGACCACCATCTCGTTAAACTCACTGAGCAGTTGTTGCACATGGATAGGGAGGTCTTTGCTGGGATCACTGAACCAAAAGCAGGCAAAGTCAGCATGTCTGTTGCTCGTGGCCTTATGTCCACTCACAGAGTCTGACTCAGGCTCCTGAGTTCACATTCAGGGTCAGTTATCCTTTCATTCTGATGCCCTGGATTTCAACTCCTCCACCTTCCTGGACAGTCTATAATAATTTATCTAGTGCCTCCTCCCTCCTTCCAGAATGGAAAAGTTAGCATCGTATTAGTCTGTGGGCTTATGTGCCAGATAGCTAAGTTGTTTAGGGCAGGTATTCAGATTGTGTTACACAGGGAATGTGGGGGAGGTGCTGTGGGGGTTGTTCTGAGTTTCCCATTCCTATTTTAACCAGAGCAGCTCCATTTTTAAAAATCTTCTTTACAGGCCGGGCGTGGTGGCTCACGCCTGTAATCCTAGCACTCTGGGAGGCCGAGGCGGGAGGATCGCTCAAGGTCAGGAGTTCGAGACCAGCCTGAGCAAGAATGAGACCCCGTCTCTACTAAAAAAATAGAAAGAAATGATCTGGACAACTAAAAATATATACATATATAAAAATTAGCTGGGCATGGTGGCTCATGCCTGCAGTCCCAGCTACTTGGGAGGCTGAGGCAGGAGGATCACTTGAGCCCAGGAGTCTGAGGTTGCTGTGAGTTAGGCTGACGCCATGGCACTCTAGCCCGGGCAACAGAGCAAGACTCTGTCTAAAAAAAAAAAAAAAATCTTCTTTACATATTGATCTTCTAAGTAAGATTTCACTTAAAGGGTTCTAACTGGAAAAATAATAATAAAAATCTCAGGGTTCTCTTGAAGCTAACATTAATGGTTTAATCCTACATGAGCCATTTCTTCATTTGAGCATCCATTCAATGAAGTACTAAATATGAACACTGTACAAGGAACTCACAGAGTACCCTCCAATCCCTATCAGCCTCCTAAAATGAACTGTTGGTCAAAATGTGGACCAAATGGGAGAATGTGAATGGCTTGGTGGTAACATTATTGGAGGTGATGACTGAAGAGCCATGTTCTAGTACTAATGAACCAAAAGTGTCTTCTTTGACACTGATGATCAAGTTTTCTTTGACCATCTCAGTAAGATTCTTACAAAATCTGATGGGAAGAAAGTACTGAGCTCTTTTGTCTTGAAGTAGCTTGTCTATGCAGAGCGGACACTCTTGGTCCTGGATGGCAGTCCAGTGTTAATTGGCCCAACCAAATATTTGGTCTCAGTCCTGTATGCCCATGGTTATTTGAGACCTAACCATCAACTGTAAATTTATTTGACACATGATCAGGGATGTTTCCACATTCTGTGTGGGCTCAGTGTTGGTACTTAGTGAAGGTAAAATGATAATAACGAGGTCAATTCTGTATCCCTAACTATATCCTTTCCTTAGATAGCAACCACAGTGATTTTGCATAGTGACTGTTAGGTGGACTTAACAGTTCTAATTGATGTCCAAAGTGAAGATTACATTATTATTCATATGCACTGGATTTTACTAGATAATTTCTTAAGAGTTTTAAAGTATGATCTTCTTTTCTTTGTTTTTTAAGTTGATATAGATATTTTGCTACACTTCTCATAGTAATATCTATTCTGTATTATGGGCAAGCAGTTGACAAGACCAAACAAAACTAAGAAAATGAGGTCCAAGTTCAGATCAGTTACATCCCAGGGCATGAGGAGTCTTATGGTTATTATCATGGTATTACTGGTAGTAAACTTTGACGCATTGCAATGAATAGAAGAAGAGCCAAAAGACTGGAGTCTGGCACAATGTTTTACTCTCACCTTCAATAAGGGGTAGAAACTGGATTATAGAAACTGTAAACTAGGAAGCGTGGTATCACATCTCAGCAAAATTCTAGACTAGATTCTTGGAAAGCATGAGCTCTAAGAAGCAATCATGCCATGGTGATTACTAGTAGCCACAGTGAGCTCACTCAGGACAAATCAGACTATTTCCCCTATGTGTGTGCATGTGTGTATGCATGTGCCTTGCTGGATCAGAGGAATGGCACAAACATGGTATATCTAGATTTCAGCAAGGTGTTTGACAGAGATTCCTATGATTTGTTTTAAACAAGTAACAATAAATGTTGGCTAAGTGATCATCTATCTAGTTCAGTAAATGTGTAGCTAATTAATTATCATATCTGAAGAGTATTTTCTTAACATACTAGTCAACCTTTCAGTCAGCCTAAGAGGCCTTTAGTTATTTGCTCTGTACTTGACCCTTACTGCATAAAGTTTTTACCAATGAGTTAACTGAAGACAGAGTAGACAAACTTCTAATATTTAGGGATACTGTGAAGCTAGGTGGGGTTAGCGAATACATAGATAACATAATCAGGATCCAAAAATATCTCAGTAGGCTGTGGTGACAGGAGAAAACTAGCAAGGTGAAATGTTGCAGGGATAATGTAAACTATTACGTGTAGATTCACAAACATGAGCCCGTAAGCATGATATGGGAAACCCAACTTAGCAGACATGTTTGTTTTTAGTTATATTGGAAACAGCATTGAGGAGCTATGAAACCTTCACTGACCCAAAACAATATCACCCAAATGTAGCAATCACTCAGCAGCCCTTTTGATGTTGTGGCCATTATTGGCGGAGGGAGTGGGTATATATGTACTTCTGTGTTGGGGTGAGAGAGGGAGGACATGGAAGTAAGTGACTAGAAAAATACTCTCCAGCCTATTTAAAGATTAGAAAAGGACTATTTTGGAGTTTTCCTTTTTTTCTTTCTTTCTTTCTTTCTTTCTCTCTCTCTCTCTCTCTCTCTCTCTCTCTCTCTCTCTCTCTCTCCCCCTCTCTCTCTCTTTCTTTCTCTCTTTCTTTCCTTCCTTCCTTCCTTCCTTCCTTCCTTCCTTCCTTCCTTCCTTCCTTCCTTCCTTCCTTCCTTCCTTCCTTCCTTCCGACTCTGTTGTCCAGGCTAGAGCGCAGTGGTGTCATCATAGCTCACAGCAACCTCAGACTCCTGGGCTCAAGCCATCCACCTGCCTCAGCCTCCCAAGTAGCTGGGACTATAGGCTCACGCCACCACGCCTGGCTGATTTTTCTATTTTTTGTAGAGATGGGGTCTCGCTCTTGCCAGGCTGGTTTCAAACTCCTGAGCTCAAGCAATCCTCCCACCTTGGCCTCCCAGAGTGCTAGGAATACAGGCATGAGCCACCATGGCTGGCCTATTTTTGGATTGTAACATTTGCTGCTTTACATGAGTTTTTATTAAGCCAATACTACATGTTTTAGTTTTAAAGCCTTATTGGTGTATGATTTAGAGTCATAGTGAGAAATTTTAGAGCCACAGCACTAGGTTATTTAGTTTGGGGGAAAGAATAAAAGCTTTAGAGCCAAATAGATCTATGTTTTATTCCCAGATATGTCACTTTGTAGTTCCTTGGCTTTAGGCCAAATTATTTAACTTCCAGATACTCAAGTTTCCTAATCTGTAAAATGGGTATACTACCATCTATCTTGAAGAGTTAATGCAAGGATTAGAAATAATGCATGCAGTAGACACTCAATAAATTATAGTTACTGTTTTTTTCCATATTATTATGATATGAAGAGTTAGCACAGGAGAAAGTCAAGAGTGACCTTTTAAGTGACTTAACTCTTTGTGCCTCAGTTTATCAATTTCTGGAATGGAGAGACTACAACTTTTCTAGTTTGGAGTGTTAAGTGATTTAAAAATTCTAAATATAATAATCTAAATTCTAAAGATTCTTGGAAAAATATATCTAGCCAACCTTCGACAGATTTTTGAACTATTTAAAGTTTAGTTTGGCTCAAAGTGACTGAATGGAAAATGAAGATGATAAATTAAGTATATATATATATATATATGAGTGTGTTTAAATCAAGTTCTTCAGATTTTCCCGAGTTTGAACTCTGCCCTGAAGTGGAGGCTCTATAAATAGACAGGCTGCCCTTGGAGTACAGCTTGGAGATCTTACCACATGATCCAGAAGTTCCATTTTAATCTTCAGCCCCACCAGAACCCTTCATGGAAGGATAGCATCAAGTGGAGAGATTTCAGAGCTATAAAATTCAGGGCAAGTTAATCTGCATTCCTTTTGCATTTTGCTCTCTGGTTGAAGATGGTGAGAGGTTCCTATATTTAAAACCCGGCTGACATGATATCCTTATTGGCAGATGTCTCACAGGAGGTATTTAGAATGATTTTGAGCGGCATATAATATGTTTGTGAGTATGTGTGTATTTCACATGCCAACAGAGCAGAAAGAATTCACAGGGCTTGAGGTTACTGAGCTTTCTTGAGACACCGTCACTGTCAGCTGTTGGGGTGATGTCACAGATGCCAGGAACACTGCCTAGGCCCAAATTCCCAAAGCTCTATTTTGCATTGCAGAGCCTAGGGAAGATCTGTTCAGTGGGCTCTACCTTCAAAGAACTGTGGAATTTGTTAGCCACAGACTGGGACCAGTGACCACTTGTTGTCAGGCAAAAGGAAAGCTGCCCCCTGCTGCCTAAGCTTTTGTCCCTGCCTGGGATACCATGGAAAATGGGGAAGGAATCCAGACTCATTAATGAGCTAATACAAAAGATTAAGCCAAGCTAGAGGCAGTGCGTTATAGCTGCATATGGATTCTTGAAGGCGGTGGAGAGCAGAAAGATCTCCAGATCAGAACCCAGTGGTGCTGTTGCCTTTGTTTGCCAGACACAAGTACAGGATAAGGGTATCCCTGTGGGGAACAATTTTCTTATTGCTGACTTCTTTTTTAGTTATGCTATTCTCTGAGCTATTGTGTAGCAAATTGGTTGATCAATAATTGCTTTCTGAAAACGCATGGAACAAATTATTATTAAAGCTGCAGGTTTTATTATAAGGTACTGAGATGGAGCCTGGATCTGAGCTTGACTTAGTTGAATGGCCTTTGTTCTTGTCTGTTGTTATTAGAAGTCATTTAAACCATGATTTACTTCTATGACTCCTTTTCAAAATGAAATTCGTAGGGCAAAAAATAAAGTAAAATACAATTTTATATATGTATATATTAAATATATATAATCTCATCACTTATTTAGGAGTTATTTATTTATTGAATGCTCATGTTTTGTGTAGAGTTGAGTTTGGTGGGCTCTCTTGATAAGGACGTAGAGAATACCCCCTATATGCACACCTAACATCACAAATACATATATCATCACCATTTGGATTTGTTTATTCAATATTGAGCAGCTCTATGTGCCAAGCACTGAGGATAGGGGCTGTGGACAAGGATATGGAGATAACTTAAGCACAAGCCCTGCTTTCAATGAGGGTGATGAAAACATACCTACATAACTATAATCCAGGGCACAGTGTAAATGTCATAAGAGAAATATAAACCAAATACTATGCTAGCCTGGAGAGGGAAGGATTAATTCCTACCGAGGGAATTAGACAAGACTTCAAAAATAGGAGGTAGCCTTTAAGCCAGGCTTGGAAAGGTGAGGAGAATTTTGACATATAGAGATTGGAAGGAAGGATCTTTCTGGCAGAGGAATGTGGTATGAGCAGTGGCTCAAGGACATGAAAGTACATCAATAGCCTTATGTGGCTGGAGAGCTGAGGCTACAGGCCAGAATGGAAGAAGATGTGGACAGCGAAAGATGACACTGAAAAGGTGGTACAAAATTTTGGGGGGCCATGAATAGCATAATAAGGAATCTGAGCTTTACTCTGTTGACAGGAGAGAGCCTGGGAAGGGCTTGGAGCATGAGAGGGATGTGGTCAGATCTGTGTTTCATGATGTTACCTCTGCCAGCAGCATGCAGGGTGTTTTAAAGATCATAAATGGGAGACAAGGAGTCCAGTTAAGCTTGATAGGGTTTATAAAGCAAAGAAGTGAAGCTCGTTATTAAAATTCATTAACATTCCCTCCCACTGCCTGATGGAACAATTTAGGGGATGAGAACTGCTTCATCCCTAAAGTGGGCTCAATCATCTTTTGGCCATTAGCCAGGACATAGAAGGGACTGTAGCAGGGAGTGGTTTGGGTCTCAGGAGAAGAAGGTTTGTGTCTCTCACAGCAGACTGGTAGCTTCTTCAGGTCCCACAGTAGAAAATGAAAAGAAATTTCTAGTACCTGCAGAGATTTGTCCCTCATTGAACCTTAAGTAGAAGTTCTCACAATGAGGTATTTAGATTCTCTGATGAATGTGTTAACTATTACTTTTTAATCAATTTGTTACACACTTTTTTTGCAGTCAGAATTCCAATTAAATGTGCCTCCTTCACTGTTGAATGTTGAGTGCCATCCATTCACTGAAGTCTCAAAAATTACCAAAACTGTGAGAAAGATCGAGAGAGATTATAGTGTTTTTCTTCAGCTGCCACCGTGGGTGCTTAGATGTGTTGGAGAGACTACTGTGCTTCGTGACAGCCTCACAAAGAAGATTGGGGGACTCAGAGGGAAGTAGTGACTGTTAGCCTTCTCCATACCTTCTTAGAACACATTTTCCTATTTGTTATCAACTCCGGTGTTTTTCTAATTATAGCAGCTACGTGTAGTTTGTGCTGTTTCCCTAGAATGGTCTTCAAGAGCTTTATACACATTATATATAGGACCCTGCTTGTTCATTTATACTCAGGCGTGTGCTGACAATGAGCTGACCTGACTTTTCACCAAGATGCCTTGGCTGGCACTTGACATCGTTTCGTCTCTCCACCTTGGCACCCCGGTGCCCTTGCTGGTCAGAGCAAATGCTAAGAAGGCAGGGGAAGGTGTCTGGGTTAGGCAATATAGGAGCTTGTTTACAGCAGCTCCACAAGGACAGGATCTTGTCTGTTCCTCTCACTACTGTGCATTCTGCTCTTAGAATGGTTATCTGGCATAGAATAGGTGACCTGTAAATATTTATTGCATGGATAAGTGAAGAAATCTGTTCTAATTTTTGAACTGCCTATTTCCCCCTAGTTTGGAGCTGTTGGGATGGGATATTTTGTACAAGGGGGAAAATATATTCATGTACATGGGATGTGAATTTTGGGGAGAAAATGTATGTGCATGTACAGAAAGAAAACAAGAAAGTAGGGGGATTGTTTTCACTGTTAAAAAACTATAAAATGTTACCATTAAAAAATTTTAAATGTTAAAGGGGTTTGCCTTTAAAATATATAAACAATATTCTAAGTCTTCCAGAAGTCATCTAGAGTACTTTATCCTTTACTTTCTTGACAAGCACAGTGGATGGAATAATACTATGTCTTCCCCCAGCCCCCGCCCCCCGTAAGTCCTCCTGACATGAATTCAGAAGGTTCTCAACTTGACAGAACCTGGAAAATCCATGAACTCTCTTCCTCTTCTGTCTCCTCTTCCGACCTTCACTTGGGGGCTCTGCTGTGGCTCCCATCCAGTGGAATTATTTTTGACTGAGAGGCTATGGCCTATTCCCTCCTGCTCTGCCTATTCTGTCGCTGTAAATGATGGCACTGGGCAAAGATGGGAAACCTATTATACTTTGTGTGTCAAAGCCCAAATAATAGGAACTTTCATTTTCTTGGCTGCCTCCTTTTAACTCTAAGCTCAGCTTATTGAGGCCTGAAAAGCTGAGATGAAGCAACAATTCATGTGCCTATTCTCTTTCTAGACTCTAGTCTTCCTGGATTGTGAAGTCCTGTGGTGATTCATGCCTCAGGTATAGGTAGCTAGATATTGGAAAACTTCCTTATTTGCAGGGTATGAAAGTGAATAAAGTGATCAAAATCTTTTCCGCTCCTGCCCCTGTTGCACACATTTCTCATGCTGGCCCCAAGGGAACCGTTTCTGTGAGGAAGGATAGATGGGTCTGTGATCTCCTCCACTTTCTCGGACCTACTATGTCCCACTCATTTTAAGTTATCGCTTCTCTGCTGAAGTGCCAGTCCTCTGTCCTGTAGCCAATCGCCAGTGCTTTCAGGTCATTCTTTGTAACATTCTCTGTCTGGGAGCCTTTTCTGTCCCCTTGCTGTCACCCTAGTCCACGCCTGCCTTACTTCACCATCAGTCCTGTGTTGGGCAACCAGAACTAGAAAAATCAATGATATCATCACTGCCCCAGGGATCCATAATATTTTTTTCTTTTTCTCTTTGTTTTCTTATAGTACTATAGTCTCCAATATGACTTCTATTTATATTTTACTTTATATATTTTCTTTTGTTTATTCAAAAACAATTTTTTGTGTAACTTTTTTCTCTACCACAAAAAGACGTGTTGCCGTCCTTTTCTGAGCCCCATAATTCCTGGATTCCCACTTATGCTGTGCTGCCTTCTCTGAGGGAGAGGTAATTCTCTCCCCACAACTCCTCACTCCTTTTCTTCCTATCCAACCACTGTCATCTTCCACATGATTTTATTCCCTATGCTCTTAGTGACTCTGTCTTTAATGGAAAGCAGTAAAAAAAATGGCCTGGAGAGAGACAATGATCAAGACCAAGTAGTATTTATCGAGCACTTGCTGAGTGCCAGTACTTGGCTAGTTGTCTCACAACCTCTAATAAAGAACACCATGCTTGTTATGTGCTCCTTTCTATGTGAAAAAAAAGTCCATAATCTATAAATGCTTTTGGCTAGCAATGGTGAACAGCAGCAGCTTTTATTTTTTCCAAAGCAAAAGCACCAGAAGTTTGGAAAGGAATTGCAAGTTGTGTTGTAATGCAACTGATCTCTTTCTTCCTGAGAAAGTTGATTTCTCGCCAGAGTGTTCAATTCAGGCCCACGCAATCTGGGTGTATTTATAGAGGGCCCAACGAGGAAGAGAACATGATAAACTTTCCTCCCCAGTACAGAGGACAATGGCAAACAATCACCAGGTGAATGCTGTGTAGCACAGAACTTTTGGGGAGCAAAATGCCATCTAGGTATGTGACAGCCAGACATCTGCTAGGTTGAAAGGGCCCCCTGCCCTTCAAAGCAACTGAATCGGGTCTGAGAACTTGGAAATGTCATTCTGGATGACAGCAAGCCCTCAGAGATTTTCGGGGGCTCTCTCTGTGTATTGGGGCATCTAGGAGACAAGACCCACTCTGAAGCTACCTAGTTAATTCTTAACAACATAAAAATGTTAATAAGAAAATACGAATCTATGCATTTAAGTGTTTTAAAGTTTTTGAGGTCCATAAAAGTAAATGTTTTATTTACATTACCACATTTATTCCTCACCACTATCCCATGAGCTAGCTATCATTTATATTCTCTTTTACAAATGAGGAAACTGACACTCAGATTGTAAGGTTAAACTTGGACTTGAACCTACATCCAATTACTGTACATTCCATGATTTTTTCACTCTGTTAAGGGAATAAGAACCATTAGGACAGTCCCGTTGTCTAGAAGGTCACTAGAAGTAGCCTGGAACTACCTCTAGCAATTTCCCCCAAGAAGAGTATGACAATCCACAAAGATGTATGTATAAAGATATTTCAGTGGCATTGTTTGTGACTAGCAAAAAATTAAAAGCAATCCAAATATCTATCAATAGAAAATTTATTATGTGAACTATGATATTCCCATACAATGGAGTAATCTACAGACATTTAAAAATATTTTTAAAAACACTGTCGTGCATAGAAAGATATTTATCATATGTTGCTAAGTAAAAAAGCAGACTATGAGACAGTACTAAAATACAGTCCAATTTTTAAAAAATTAATGTGTGTATATATATATGTATGGAGAATAAAGTCTGTAAGAATGTACATCAAAACATTAGCGGTATTATGATAATTTCACTTCCTTTTTTATGCCTCTCTGTACTCTGCCCAAATACTTTTTTAAAATTATTTTTTAAATCAGAAAAAGCAACATATCTATTTTCATTTAAAACAAACAAAAATTTTAAAATAGATGAGGACAGATACAGGATTGAAACCACCCTGGACCAAGCCAGAGCTCTCCCACCTCCCCCGTCCCCAGCTGAGCTGTCTTCTTCTCTATTGGCTGTGTCACAAGTAGCCTCACTCCTGCAAGGAGGCAGCAGGAGTATCACCTGGCCTGGTGGCCTGGAGACCTCTTGACCAGTGCCTACCAACCCAGCGTTTCAGCCTCATGGCCCAGGAGTCATCATCTTAATTCTGAAGAAAATGCAAAGAACCTTTTAGAGAAATGGTCCCAGGGGCAACCCCGTGATCCATACCACTCAGGACTCCTTGCTGACAGGCACACTGAGAGATGTGTGCACAGTGAGAGGTGGCCCCCAAATATCTGAACTGCCTAGACATTTTGGAATCTATTTCTACTTTTTTGTCCCATCCCTTAGGGAAATGAATTCCTTAAGCTCAGTATTTGATATACAAAGTAGGGCCTCCCTTCATCCAATCCAAAATCATCTCTTTCAAGTTCAAGGGGGTACCCCCTCTAACTCTAGTGTTCTAGGACATAAGTTTGTGGTTACTCTACCTGTCACTTTGTATGCACTTCTTTTATTTTCCCCTTCAGCCTTCATCTTTTCAGACTCAAGAAGCCAGTGATTTTAGTTTGTCCTTATATGGCTTTGCCTTGTTCGCCATCCTTCATTGTTTTATTTCTCCTTCCCTGAACATTTTCCTGTTCCATTTTGTGTTTTTAATGTGCCTCCTGCAGAACATAGCCCCCAGTATTCTGGGAATAAGGTGCAGTAGCACATATCCAGTACCTCTAAAATCAGTACTGCAACTTGAAAGCAACTTCTCTCTTAGTGGGTGCAGACATTTAGAAGTTCAGCTTTTAATGGAAGAAGAGTAGTCATTAAAGAGCTGTGAATACTGATCTGTTTTTTCTTAACTTAGGGATGTATATGTACAGACAACTTTATATTGTCTACTATACCAAGATCCAGATGAACCCCAAACTAAGTTTGATTTGCAGGGAAAAACCCCTCAAATCGGTGAAACAAATGCTGATTTTAAATGTAACACACAGGCTATATGGAATAAGACAGCCCTAATCTCTCAAAGACCAAAGATAAGGCCATCTGACAGCTTCGCAACGTCAGAGACTTTCAGTCATTCCTTTACACATGTGTAAAACCTTCAGACGTTCTTGAGAAAATAACCTTTATTTCAAAAAATAGCTTTGAAGTTTGAAAATCAAAGCAGACCAGCTGTTTCTCAGCACAGAAAGAACCTATCCTAAACTGCTAGAAAGCTAATAAGGATTTCAAAGGGCAGTGATCACTTACTATAATGCCCACAGTACAGGGAGCATGGGAGTGGGGGCGGGGGTGGGGGACAAGTTGTTTACTGCACCTAACACATGAACTAGGGAGTATGCCAAGCCTGTTCCTGTGTTTCCCCATCTTTCTCTTTCTCTCCTCATCCTGCATGTTGCTTTCTCCTTTCCTCGTTCACCACTCCCTGGCCTCTTTCTTTCTATTCCCTGCCTTTCCCTTTCTTTTCCCAATCTCTCTGTCTCCACCGTCCTCCTCCCCCACATCTTTTTGTTTAACCACTTCATTCCCCAAACTTGGTACAACACACAGCTAGACTATTTTTTTTATTATTATGTCAATTGAATGGAGTTTTCCTTTCCCTGTACGTATTTTTTTAAGCAAGTGCAGTGAATGTTTTCTGTTTCTTCTGCAAAAACAAACAAAAACTAAACTAAATCAACCAGCTTTTTACTTGTGTGTGGCCCCGATTGATTTTTTCCCCCGTGGGTCAGTGGCCCTCGATAGAAAAAAGGTCCCCACCCTTGCACGAAGGGGTCTCGCCAATTTAATTCTTCTTCAGAAAAGGAGATGAATAACAGTATGGACAATTAGTTACTGTGAGTGGGAGAAGGAATTTGTCTGGAGGCAATTTTCTTTGGAAAGAGATAGGACGGGCACCAGAGGTTGAAATAGTTCTACTTGTGAAAAATAGAGGGTATGAAATAACTTGGTGGAATGTTCAGCTGAGAACGGGAACATCTGGGGCTTATTCATGGTTTTTCAGAAGTTTTTGAAGCTTTTTTATTAGCTGGGTTGACCTCAGATTGAGGAGGAGATTTTTCAAATGTTAAACAGTTTTTTTCTTTTGCATTCCTAAAGTCATATTGTGTTCAGCTTGTTAATATCTGCACAGGGGGCCTTCGGCAGAGGCTGCCAGAGCGGCATGCTTTTGGGACATAGTTCGCGATAGCTGGTATTTCCCTTTCTTGTTGGGGATTTGCATGTGTCCCTTTCATCCATGCATACAGCAGATTCCTCCACAAATAATTGCATTTGACATCACAGTTGTTAGAGAAAATGCAGGGGAGGGGGAAAAAATCCCCATTTCCCCCACATCGAGACAGCTGGAGGGAGGAAACAGGTTAGACAGGGAAATACATAAACATACCTGGAATGTAGCAGCAGGTAATTCTGTCTGTGTTAGTCATGACAATAACTTGCATATTGGAATATCAATGGCATAAGATGTCTAGGATTCAGAAAAAAAAAAACAGCACAAATCAACACCTAGCCTCCCACTGAATGTATCTGACGTGGTAAATATTGGCAAACATATTTAATTGGTATCAGTGGAGTATGTTCCAAAGTGCTTTCCCCCCTAATTTTTTTAGAAAAATATTTTAGGCAATTTATTTGGAAATTCTGGTGGCAGAAGCAAGAGCATGCTGCAGGGAAACTCCAAATTTGGCTTGTGATATACTGGCGGCAGTGAGGTGGGGGGATTGCACCAGAGTGGAAGCTCCTACTACTGAGACCCTCCGAAAGGCAGACTCTCAGAAAAGGAGTGTTTGTCCAGGGCACGACAGCATTGAGAAAAGCAAAAACTAATTTATCCACTAACACTATGACCAAAAATAACTTTCTATGTTAGAAATTAACCAGTAATGCCTAAACAGAAGCCCTCATTCTTAATGGTCTACAAAATGTTCTGTTGCTAAAACTCTTGGAGGTAAGTCAGTGATTTGGGTTTTTTTTTTTTTCCTATTAACTGCCAGGCCTACAAAGGTTTTGTGCAAGCAGAAGAATTTGAACAAATTTCCCCAGATTTGACATTTAAAATATTTTGGAGTTTTTCCGACACAGATGTTCTGTGTTCTGTATTGGGCTTATGGTCTATGCCAGGCTCCTTAATTAACAGCTAGAAGACATACGGACAGTTTCATAAATCAACACATGGTACTTGAGCTCTTATTCTAAATGTTTATTATTGATTCGGCCACTGAGTGCCAGGTACTTGGCTAGGCCCTGAGAGAGGCACAAAGACGAATCAGACACAGTTCCACCTTCAAAAAGCCTTTGGCTTTGTAGAGGAGACAGACATAGACACAAATAATTGCAATACAAGGCAGAATGTGATTGAGATGTTTAAAGACAAGTCCAAACAAAGTGCTGTGGGAGCACAGATGAAACGATTAGATTCACCTGTAGGAATTGTGGGAAGAATTCATGGAGGAAATGACATATAAGATGGTTTCTGGACGATAAATAGAATTTCAACAGGGGAGATCACTCAAGGCTAAGACAACAGCATGGACAAAGCACAGAGGTATGAAACTGTATAGTATATTTGAGGAATGTTGATTAGTGAAGGTGTGTGGAGAGAATTGTGGGAGTTGAGGTTAGGATAGTCAAATGGAAGTATACCGTGGGCAGTTATAAATTGGAGTTAGGAGCCTGATGGAAATGTCCAGACAACAGAATTTTTATTTAAAAGTTGGAACAGTATTATTCCCTCTGAGCCAGGTCCCTTAAGGGACAATATTGGAACCCAGCATCTGCTCTTCGGGGGTCCACAGAGAAATTAGAGGCAAGGCATCCAGATACATCTACATTGGGAAAAAAAATGGCCTAAGCATTGTATGATGCAATGCACATGGGCACCAGCCAAGGGTGGATGCAGGAAGGCACAAGATACATTACTGGTCAACTTGGAGGCCAACTTGGAGCCTTTGTATGCTCCCCCCAATTCAAATGTCACACCCTTCCTACACAAATAGCGCCACAAACCACAAACAGACTTAATTCATCAACACTAGTGGCTGGGGAGGAAGGGGACAGAGGAGAAAAGGTTGGCAGGCAAGGGAACAAGCAATTCATCTTTAGGCTAGAGAATGAGAAAATTAACTGATCATAAATTCCAGGTAATCAGTTTTTCTCCTGTTTTGTCGTGAATAAAGGACCTGTTCACATTTCGAAAGTAACACCTCATAGTACAAAATGGAATAAGCAGGCAGGCCAAATTCCTTCTTTGCTTTTGGAAGGTGTGAGTGAGAATGGGAAGTTTTTCTGACCCACACATAGACTCCCTAGGGAACAAAAATCCTTCTCATCATGTATGAGCACACAAGTACTGGACACTTCATGCTACATTGAAATTAGATTCAATTAAAATATTTAGTAATGACTCATTTTGAGTGTCAGGTGCTTACACATCCTTATTATTTTGCTTCTAAGAATTTCAGATTTAAAAGATAATTTCAGAGCAAATTAATATTATCTCCAATAGAGTTGCCTCCTGGACGACATTATGCAAGTCCTGGGGAAGAGTCTAGTTTGCTACAAATGAATTTCCCTTTGAATCTGGTTGGCTAAGACACCTACTGCCTTTTAAAGCATTAAGCTTCCCAGTTCGTTTCCATCACCCTGTACTACGAGGACCAGTGCACCTGTCTTGCATTGGAAAGGAAATAAATGTGAACGTGAGAACAAAATAAGGACAATTGGCTCATTTCGAGTTTGTGTGAGACCGGAGAACAATTGCTCTTCCCACTATGTTAAGGGAGAAAAAAGGCAGCAGCGTGGGGAAGTAGTGTTAAATTATGGCTTGTGTTCAGATCTACTCCAGCTTTCATTCCTCTAAATCACCCCAAATAATGCCAACTTCTTATTTAGAAGTAAGTTTTTCAGAGCCTACCTTCTGAATAGTGAGGGCAGAACTGCTGGGGAAGCCATGCAAGTCACCCTCCCCCACCTCAAAGCTGGATCAATGCAACAGCAAAGGGTCAGGGCTCCAGAGGATTCCATTTTGAATAAGATGTGACGCCAAGGTTGCAATGACTTTTGGGCATTAAAGATCCCATGGCACTTCTTAAAGGAGTGTTTGCCCTGACCTCCTTGGCCAAAGTTCACATCTGGTAATTGCATCTGTTGACATTGGCTTCCCTTGTCCTTTCAGCTGCATACAATATTGCCTCTCTCGCATCCTGTCTTAGACTGTTGTATAGCGTTGCCATGTGCTATTAAACAGCAATTGCATTTCACCCAGCGGGGAATGCATGTGGAAACCCTTTGGGAGAAGTGTGCTATAGAAATGTTGGATCGACAGTGTTTTTTCTTTTGTGAGCCAGGAAGTGTAAGTGTAAGAAACAGATCCAAACACTGTTCAGAATTATCGTTAATGTGTACAGCAGAGTAAGCAATGACCATATGCAAGGCCAGGTATGCCAAGGGTCAACAAGGCCCATTAGAGATAGGGAAATGAAAACAGAATGTTTTTTAAAAGTAATTTTGGAGGGTGGCCTATAAGTTCAGAATAACATATAAGGAATTTTGGAGTTTTCTGGAAACTCTAAAATGGGAACATCTGTGCTCCCTCAACACTTTGTTTGGACAAATAGATAGCTTCTATTTGTATGGATCTTTGCAGTTTACAAAGTGTTTTTTATATACACATACACATTGAGTTCTCATAACCTTGTGAGATACATATAACTGTTATCCTAATTTTACAGCATAGGAAACTAGGGATTAGAGAGGTTCAGGGATTTGCCTAAGGTCTCACTTCTAGCTAGTGAGATATGAATCCAGGTCTTCTGACTCCAAATTCTTTACTCTTTTCAGCACACCATAACTTGATGAATGTGTTGGTTGTAGTTTGATGAATGGAGTATGGGTCTGTCATACCTTCTTATGTATGTGTATTTTAAACATTGAGTGACTAGAATTCTTGAGAATTCTGGAAAGCCCAGTTGTTTTTTGAGACCTGAAGGTTAGGACCAAAATTTCAAAATGTTAACTGTTTTAAAAAATGGAAACCTTCCCAAAATAGACTTCCCCACCTTGCCATATGATTGAGTTGTATTGTAGTTGGAGGTGCTTTAAGTTGTCACTCTTTTTAACCACTTTTGGCTTGGTTCTGGCCCAGGGATCTCCAGGACTCACAGCATAACTCAAATAAGTGTTCTCTTGCTGGTCCATTTTCACTTTCTCATCACTTCTGTGTTGTTGGATAAATAATAGTGTTTTGCATGGGTAAAAGAGTGAGTGTATGTTGGGAATGACTAATTCTACGGAGTGGGTAGTTTACTCATCTGATGGGATCTATATGTTCCAGTACAGATACATTGTTATCAAATATTGACTGTGGGAGCCAAGAGGATGGAATTAAGTGAGAGGTAAAGAAAAAAGCTCAAGCATACTACAGAAGAAAGAAGTATAAACTGAGCAAAGACACAGTTGCTGGAGGACAAGGCAAAATAACACAAATATTGAGAAAAACAAGAGACATGGGGATGAAAAAGATTTCGGAAGAATAGTAATTAAGTTTTTTAAAGTGTCAACTTGAGCATCATGTAGTTAGTGTGTCTCCTGGTGGATGTCATGATTACAGGTGGTTGAATGATAGGATAGTGAAGGAGTCTGGTAAAACATTGCTAGCTAAAAGATAGTTAGCTTCCTACTGGATTTTGCCTCCAAAGGCAGGTATTTTAATCCAAGCTTGAGTTCCTCACTTCTCACATTGCCTAGCATAATCTCTCCTTTTTGAAGATATTTTTAATTACTTTATTGAGGCATAATTTACATTTCATAAAATTCACCCATTTATAAATGTACAAAAATTTTTACTGAATTTATGCAGTTGTGCAACCATCACTCCAACTCAATTTGGAATATTTCCATCACCCCAACAAGTTCCCCCATGCTTGTTTTTGGTTACTCTCTGTTGTCACCCCAGTCCCAGGCAAAGACTAATCTAACTTTCTTTCCATATAGATTTGTCTTTTTTAAATATTTCATATAAATGGAATTATATAAGATGCAGTCTTTTGTGTCTGGCTTCTATCATTCAGCATAATGTTTTTGAGGTTAATCTATGTTATAGTATGTATCGGTACTTTGTTCCTTTCTAGTGCCGAGTAGTATCCCATTGTATGACTATTACACATTGTTTTTATTCATTTACCAGTTGGTGGACATTTGGATTGTTTTCTATTTGGGTTATTATAAATAATGCTGCTATGAACATTCGCATGTAAATCTTTGTGTAGACATGTTTTCACTTCTCTTGGGTAGATACCCAGAAGTGTAATGGCTGGGTTATACATGTTTAACTTTTTGAGACATTGCTAAATTATTTTCCAAAGTGGCTGTACCATTTTATTAATACATTTCCACCAGCAATGTATGAGGATTATAATTCATCTACATCCTATCCTACACTTGTTATTGTCACTTGTTGATTATAGACTTTCTAGTAGGTGTATACTTGGTATCTCGTTACGGTTTAAATTTGCATTTTCCTGGTGAGTGATAATGTTAAGCATCTCTTCATGTGTTTATTGGCCACTTGCATATATTCCTTGATGAAATGTCTATTCAGATAGTTTTTACAAATATTTTAGAGTTTAAATAGAAGGAGAGAAGTTAGAAAGAACGTGACTATGCCAGGAGATTTTTTTGCACTCCCCCTTTCTAAGTATTCATCAGCCTATTTATTTATTTATTTATTTATTTATTTATTTATTTTTATTTCAACATTTTATGAGGATACAGATGTTTAGGTTACCTATGTTGCCGTTGCCTCCCCCCAAGTCCGAGTTTCAAATATGTCCATCCTTCAGGTGGTGCACATTGCACTCTTTGTGTATGCATATACCCGTCCCCTCCTCCCCCCTCCCCCTTCCCCTTGCCCAACATCCAATAGATGTTATTCTCATATGTGCACTTACATGTTGATCAGTTAATACCAATTTGATGGTGAGTACATGTGGTGCTGGTCTTTCCATTCTTGGGATACTTCACTTAGTAGAATGCCTATTTATTTTTGTAGTTAGTTTTGGTGGTTTTGTTTATTTTTTTTGTTTTGAATAAGTGAAAAACTGATAAGGTCCATAGTAATTCACTGAGCTAAAGAGAATTTCTAAGGACACCGATCATCTTCTAAGTGGAGTAGGACTAGAGTTTCTGTGCTCCAGAGCAGAGGTAAAGTTACCTTAAATTGCTCTGGGTGAGATGTTACAATGTGCTTTCATATGTATTATCTCATTGACTCTTCACAATTGCACCATGAGGGATGTACTTTTATTGTCAACTCTTTACAGGTGAGACTCTGATTGGGTAAGTGACTTGTTCAAGCATAATCAGTAGATTGGTAGAGCTGACTCTTGACCCCAGATCTCCAACTCCTCTACTCTTTTCACTATAACAGACAGTCGCACGTAAAGTCCACTTTAGTTTCATGGATCAGAACTCTGCCAAAGCCCAGACCAGCACCTTCAGGATATCACATGTGGGAATAGCTGCTGGGCAAACTTTCAGGAAGCATTTCCTCCCTTACCTGATTGGTTTTGCCCATTTTCCCTAGGCCCAGATGTCTGGATCTCTGTGTTATGGACAACCCGATTGTAATCTGGAAACAATGAGGACTCAAAACATCTGTTGAGAGAAGGAAATCTAACAGATGAGATGGCATGTTTTGATTGGAGATTATTTTAAGAACAAATCAGTTCACATCAAACCAACCAAACAATGTTTAATTGAGAAAATGCTAAGTTGTAGGTCAAAATATTATCAAAAAATTTAAATGGAGAAATGAGAATACTGATGTATTTATTGTTAGAGAAATGATTTTTAATATATCTGTGGTCCCTAAGGTTTTAAGAAAGTTTTATTGGTATGTGTGGGGGTGGGTAGATAAGTAACACTTCTATGTCATTCAGGGGCGCATTTTAAAACATATTGTGAGTTTGGCCTCATAAATCACTGAAAATACATGAGAATTTCAGTATTGACTATGTATATGATAGCTCCCAAACTGTCTCATATATTCAGATACAGCATGCACACATGCGTGCACGCATACATGCACACACACACACACATACATCCTTTGTTAGATGACATGCTTTGGTTGGGGTAGAAAATATGGTTGTTATTACTGGGCCATACAAGAGAAATATAAAACACAGTCCCTTCCCCTAAAAAGCTTGCAAGGCATAGGGCAGTGAATATTCACACAGAGAGAACAATTAGAAAATAATATAAGGCAGAACCTAAGCAACTGCTAACTTGAGCACAAGAATAATAAGAATTTTAAGAAGAAAGAGGCCGGGCGCGGTGGCTCACGCCTGTAATCCTAGCACTCTGGGAGGCCGAGGTGGGCGGATCGTTCTGAGCTCAGGAGTTCGAGACCAGCCTGAGCAAGAGCGAGACCCCGTCTCTACCAAAAATAGAAAGAA
>CAUYSK010033480.1:0-40166 GCA_963575035.1 Avahi laniger
CTACCAAAAATAGAAAGAAATTAATTGGACAGCTGAAAATATATAGAAAAGATTAGCCGGGCATGGTGGCGCATGCCTGTAGTCCCAGCTACTCGGGAGGCTGAGACAGAAGGATCGCTTGAGCCCAGGAATCTGAGGTTGCTGTGAGCTAGGCTGACACCACGGCACTCACTCTAGCCAGGGCAACAGAGTGAGACTCTGTCTCAAAAAAAAAAAAAGAGCCATGCTAACACTACTGCACTCTAGCCCAGGTTAACAGCGTGAGACCCTGACTCAAAAAAAAAAAGGGGGGGATCAGAAAGTGATTGGGATTAAATTATTGATGTGTTGATGATGCCCAGGAATATAGTTATCTAGCTTTTGTTTTGGAAGACTAGGCAGCTTGAATGAAAGCCATCTACTAGGTTTCTAAACAAGGAGAAAAAACAGCAACAATCTAATGGACATGAGGAAATGTGTGTTGAATCTGCAAAGTTTATACATGATTTTTGTACTAGGTTTACAGCTTTAGTATCAAAAAATCTCTCCCACCTCTCCAACCCACATTAAGTTTATGGAGTTTTCAAGAATTATTTCATTTTTCAATCTTGGACCATAATCCTGAAATGATTTGGACTTTAATTTGATATTAGAATAGGATCATAATATTTTAGAGCTGGATGAGAACTTAGAGTGCCCATGTGATCTAAAACTGCAAAAATTTTCAGTTAAAGATATTTAGTCGAGGTAGATTAAGTGACTTGCTTTAATCCACAGAGCTAATTCTTGGCAAATTTGGGACTATTTCCTCAGTTGGTTTTTTTTTGTGTGTGTGTGTGTGATGGTCTTGCTCTGTCACCCAGGCTGGAGTGCAGTGGTGCAATCACAGCTCATTGTAACCTCAAACTCCTGGACTGAAGTGATCCTCTCATTTCAGCCTCCCGAGTAGCTGGGACTACAGGCATGCGCCACCACACCTGGTTAATTTTTCTTGCTTTTTGTAGAGACAGAGCTTCACTGTGTTGCCCAGGCTAGTCTCAAACTCCTGGCCTCAAATGATCCTTGCACCTTGGCCTCCCAATGTGCTGGAATTATAGATGTGAGCCATCACTCTTGGCCGAGGGTTTCAGGACAATTAGTAAGGCCTTCTCTGGGAGGGACATTTGAGCAAAGAGCTAAATAAAATGAGAGAATGAGCATAGGAAACAAAGTGTAAAGGCCCTGTCCTTGACTTGTGTTTGATATGTTTGAGGAAAGGTAGGGAGGCCAGTGAGGTTAGAGATGTGATCACAGGCTACAGAAATCAGATTATGTAGAATTCTGTGGCTTAGAGTAAGGAGTTTGGGTTTTGTTTTTTATCTTACAGGAAGCCATTTGAGAGTGACATGATCTGATTTATATCTTAGTAGGCTCACTGTGGCTATGGAGAATAGACTGTTGAGGAATGAGACAGGAGGCTGAGGTATTGATTAGGACGCTACAGCAGTGGTCCCAAGCGAAAAACCGGGATTCCTTGGTCAAGAGTAGTGGTGGTGAAGGCGGTACAAAGTGATCAGACCCAAGGTAGATTTCGAAGGTAGAACTGACAGAATCTGCACGTGGATTGGATATGGTGCACTGTGGTCCCCAGAGCTCTGCCGCGCCACCCTTCCCCCCTCCACCCCCGCCACATCCCTGTCTGTGGAAAAATTGTCTTCCACAAAACTGGTCCCTGGTGCCAAAAAGGTTGGGGACTGCTGGTGTGTGAGACAAAGAAAAGTCAAGAGGACTCCAAAGTTTTGAGACAGACTTTTGGGACTGAGTAAATGATGGGACCATTTCCTGAGGTGGGTAATGTTAAAAATGAAATGGAAAAAATGTTAAATTTTACTTCTGAAAGAAAAGTGGACAGTTACTCCAATAAAATGCTGACAAAATAACCAACTGAAAATAGCTAGCAGAGAGAAATGTTACTACTATATCTTAGATAATATATACTGAGGAATGCAAAGAGATTCTATTTTATCAAGTTACTACCTTTTAAAATTAAATGATATTTCTCTTTTTTTTTAATTTAGTGGGGATCGGCAGTGTTCTTATGTTATAAAAAATCAGTGGCAAAGACTAACACTGTATCTTACAAAGCCGGTAAGTATAATTTTTTATGAAATATTTTCTAGATAAATATATAAAGGTTAAAGATAAAAACAAAACCTGCCCATGATGTGTTAGTATCAGGAATGGGATTACAATCCATGTCTTTTGATTCTCAGTTTTGTCTTTATCCTTATGTTTATTGGATGTTTAGTGGAAGAGTAGTTTTAAAGTAAGATGAGTCTTTTTTTAAGCCTCAGGTTTAAATAAATAACTGATAAATAGATCTTATTTTCTTTAAATTTTTAAATCAGTAGAAATATGGAAAAATATATTTATTTTCCTTTTAAATTAGTATTTCTTTAATATTTATGACAAATTTAGTCAAATCTATAGCTCATATGTAATTGTTTCATATTAATGAAAAATATTATAAACTAATTTGTGATTTTATTATGCATATTTGAAATGTTCTATTTCCAGAGATGTCAAAACATCAAACATACTGATCTAATTTGCAAAAGAGCAGATTCAGCCTTTTAAAAAATACATTTTTAAAGTTAGGATCCTAGACTCAACTTTTTGTTCTACCTTGAATTTTCTAGGACCCACAATTTATCAGTACTTCTATGCTTACTTTATGACTTTACTATTACCTCAGAGAGTAGTACACAGTTAATGGTAGATCCTCATGGGACTTACTGGCTGGCTAGCATATAATCAGAGAATTTTAGAACTGCCTTGGACCTTAATTTATCTAGTTTATCTCACTTTATAGATGAGAAAACCATAGCCCTATAGGTATGTGATTTGTCCAAAATCATAGAGATAGATATTAGTGGCAGAACCAACCATTCTTATTCCCCTAGTTTATCAGTTTGTCTTTGCGGTCACGTCTGGCGATGGTTTCCACTTGACTTTGAGGAAAAAATGGTCTGTTCCTACTCCCACAAAATGCACTACAAAGCTCTGTTCCTAGGATGTGTTCAATAGAAGATGTCTGGACCATTTTCCAGATTAGTTTACCTAACAAGAAATCATAGGCCACTGAAACTCTATCTTCATATAATCCAGGATTATTTAGAAGTCAGGCTTCAGTTGATACTATCTGAAGACATTGTAAAAATGTGAATTCTTCTATTTTTAGGAGTAATGTTTTATTTGTGCCAGAAGTTACATATATACTCCTGTGGGTTATGAATTTGAATGTGCAAAAGCCCCCTGAGGAAAAGTTATTGAGAGCTGATGAAGTGGGTATATGCAAATAATCATATTGAAAAATTTTTAAAAATTAGTATGCTTTAAGGTAGTGTGACCACAAACTGAATTTTTAGGAGTGTGTGTGTTTCTATAGGATCATCTTTTTCTTGTTAGCTTTAACCTAACCTTTGTGGATGAAGCTTGATAAATGTTAATAGTTACAATGTTCAACAATTAAGATCTATATGAATCCTACTGAAGCATTCAGTTATTTGATGAACATATATGCAGTGTTTTGACATTTCAGCTATGCGACATAATAAAGCATTTATCATCATTGAAATCATAAGCACCTGAATTAAAGAGTGATGACTTAATATTTATTGTTGTTCTTATAGGTCTAATTTGTAGATATCCTCAAGAAGATTATGAGTCATTCTCACTACCAGAATCTGTTCCTCTATTTTGTTTACCAATGGGTGCAACCATTGAATGTTGGCCACCAAATAGCAAATACCCTCTCCCTGTATTTTCTACATTTGTGTTAACTGGAGCCTCAGCTGAAAAGGTAATGTGTTTTAACAAAAATCTGCAAATTTCTTGTACATCTTAAAGTTTTCAGTTTTATATAATGCAAGGAACAGTAGAAAAAAATAACATATTAAATTGAATCCATTATGCATACCTCTTCCACTTGATTAATTATAACTATATCCAGAGACATAGGAAAAGAGAATTTTCATTCTGTCCCATTCACCCAAATGCTTTTTTTGTGACTATTGTGAAAGTTTTTTTCATCATCAAATGATGGTCCTTCATGGATTCATCTTCTGTGATAAGCTTTGAAAGTCATACAAAAGAAATTATTAAATATATAATGTGATTTAGAATCATAGACTGTTATAGTTGGAAGGGACCTTGAAAATCATCAAGCCTGACCCCCTCATTTTATGGGTTGGGAAATTAAAGTCTGGATAAATTCAGTGAATTGCCCAAAGTTGGAGTTTGTATTTCCTTGATGTAAATTTTTGTCCCATTTTCTACTAAATTATTTTCAACCATTTCTTGTAGAGAATATTGGTACAATTGCTTTCTTTCTTTATAGAATGAATGAATTTAATTAAAACATCTTTTTTCGTTAATAAGGACACATGAGACTAGCACTATATAGTTCTCATATATATCTAGAAAGCAAGAAGAAGGTTTATTCACTATCGTGTTCCTAATACCTGGCACCTCGCCTGGCTCATAGCAAACATCCATTAAATATTTAACTGATGATGTCATTTGGATTAATGATACACAATGTATTTACTAAATATATTACTTATTTTGTAGGTCTATGGTGCTGCTATTCAGTTTTATGAACCATACTCTGAAGAGAATCTCACAGAAAAACAGAGACTTCTTTTGGGTTTAACGTCATCAGCAGATGGGAAGTGTGATAGTTCCAAAACAATTCACACTAGCAAATGCATCTGTCTTCTTTCTCACTGGCCTTTTTTTGATGCATTCAGGAAGTTTCTGACTTTTTTGTATCGTTATTCCATCTCTGGACCTCATGTCCTTCCAATTGAGAAGTAAGTTAGAAGTCTTCTTGGTTCAAAATTTGGCAGATCTTTCCAGTATGTGGTAAATTTGTGGGATAACTGAGTAAATTTTGTTTGGAAACTGAATTTCTAAAGAGTTATTTGAAAAAAAGAGTTTGTTTATTTCATTCAGGTAATATTCCTTCATTATACTTTTACAATCTTGTTATTTTAAATAATTTTTAACTCTAACATAATGAAATAAATGTTTCATTTTTTAATGTTCTTACGAAGTTTAGAAATCCTAATCCGGAAAAAAATAGTGGAACTTTTTTACTAATTTTGTAATTCTTATTTTACATATAATTTCTTTCTGAACCTTTAAAAATATTCCTTACTATTTTTAGATATCATGAATATAAAGGAAAAATTATGTGAATACATGCCTTTTTCTCATTTTAAATTTCAGTGATTTAGGTTAAGATCATTAAAATAATGTTTCATGCAGTAAGACCTGATGCAAATGAGATATAAATATCTTCATTGTCTATTTGACTGTTGTTTATTTTATACTACTTATTACTTAAATGCTTTTGTGTCCTTAGGCAGAATTTTCTGACTTTAATGACAATTGGGAAGTGATAGAATTATCATCATAAGAGCATGTAGTGTATAATATTACTCTTTAATTTTTCTTTGCTCTTTTCTACTCTCATCTCAGTATTCTAATCCAGCAGTTCTCAAATTTGTTGATCTCAGAACTCCGCTTAAAAAATGAGGACCCCCAAAGATTTTCTTTGTGTGTTACATCTATTATTATTTACTTTAATAGAAATTATTACAGTACAGTATACATAGCATGTAGGGTTACAGCGTGTTTATTTCAGTGCATGTATACATTGTAGAATGATCAAAGCAATGTAATTACCATATCCATCACTTTAAACATTTATCTTTTTTTATGGTAATAACATTCAAAATCTTTTCTTCTAGCCATCTTGAAATATACCCTAAATTGTTGTTTGCTATAGTCATCCAACTGTGCAATAAAACACCAGAATTTATTCTTCCTAACTGTAAATTTGTACCCACTGACCAACCTCTCACAGTCCACCCTCTTCCCCCAGTCTCTGGTAACCACTATTCTACTTTCTATTTCTAGGAAATCGACAGTTTTAGATTTTACATATGATTGAGATCATGTGGTGTTTGTCTTCCTATACCTGGCATATTATTTCACTTAACATAATGCCCTCCAGCTCATCCAGGTTGCCACAAATGACGGGATTTTATTGTTTTATGGCTGAATAGCATTCCATTATATATATGTACCATATTTTCTCTATCCATTCATTTGTAGATGGGCATTTAGGTTGACTTCATATCTTGGCTATTGTGAATAATACTGTAATAAATGTGGGAGTGCACATATCTCTTTGACATACTGATTTCATTTTCTTTGGCTATATACCCAATAAGGGAATTGCAGGACCAATTCAGTTTTAAAACAATAAACCTATTTCATGTTATAACATAAATCTTTTTTTTGAGAAATAACTGTTTCCATTTTTTTGTTTTTCTTTTTTTTTTTTTGAGACGGAATGCCATGGCGTCCGCCTAGCTCACAGCAACCTCAAATTCCTGGGCTCAAGTGATTCTCCTGCCTCAGCCTCCCAAGTAGCTCAGATTACAGGCACATGCTCAGATTACATGCTAATTTTTCTATTTTTAGTGGAGACGGGGGTCTTGCTCTTGCTCCGGCTGGTCTCAAACTCCTGACTTCAAGCAATCCTTCCACCTTGACACTCCCAGAGTGCTGCGATTACAGGCATGAACTACTGCTCCTGGCCATAACTGTTACCCAAAACAAAAAACTTAGTGAAAAGAGTGGCATTGTATTACTTTTTTTCTTTTGAAAATCCATCTCACTGCACACTAATTGTTTTATATTTTTGGAAATCTCTAATGCCTGATTTAATTGAACATATCTGGGTTCCATATATGGTTCTTCATTCAATCTGTTGCAGTAGTTGTTTTGCTTGAAGTATATGAAGAAATTCTGGCCTCACACAGATATGTCGGTGTGAAAGAGAAGGATTTTGTATAGTCTTTTCAGAAAATTATGGATATTCTTTTTTTGACACTGCACCAAAGTTTTGTGTGTTATATCTATCATATAAAGCTTGACAAGTGGTAGTTTCTTATAAGTTATTTGCAATGTGGAATCTGGAAATTTAGCAATGAATTTTGTCTGTTACATTAAAATATATTGATTTGTTTTACTCTTGGAGTAGAACTTTTACTTATGATTTTATAGCATTGTGCATTAGTCATTTGTAAAATATTGGTTCACTGAGTTAAGTACATCTTCCAAATGTAGACACATTTCATTATAATATAAAATTATATTTGGTACTATCAGTGCCTATCTTATCAGAAAAGTTTTTGAATATTAAGCTCATGATGGCAAAATTCTAATTTTCACTTGAAAGTTTGAATTTAATTGTTGGCAGCAAGTACTGCCGGTCATTTTCCTCAGAGAAGCAGGCTTCCTTTGTTCATTTCATATAGAAAATATCTGTTGAATACTCAATATTGGAAAACCTTAATTTGTCAGTGCTGTGAATTTTTTTCACAGCACTCTGTGAAAAAAAAATCTGCACATTCCCTCACATCTCAGTTACACAAGTGTTTTTCCAAAATCAAGACAACCATTGTACTTCTATATACAACAGAAGTGCTTTATGCGTACTTCCCCTAATCACATAGAATATTTTTTAAATGCACACTGCAGAGTCAAAATTTAATAAAATTGGTAATATTTACTGTTTTGTCAAACACATTCTTAAGTGAAATTGACATTCTTTTACTGCAGTGTATAATAGTAAAGAATACAACTGCTACTGGTGCAATTTGGTGCTACTTCCTTGGTTCATAGTAAGGTGCCAGCAGTTTTGCCCGGAGTGCTTTTGCATCATCAGTGCAAATATCAACACTGTGAAAAAAGCAAATGATGTCTTTGCATTATTATAAAAATAGTTTTGAACTTACACATCCTTCCTGAATGGCCCCTGAAGGTCTTTAGGGGTTTATGGATCACATTTGATTTCCACTGTTCTATCTATAATTCAAGTAGATATGTGTCCTGTGGTATTCATCTCCCCCATTTTTTTAGGTTATGAGTACCTTAATGGTAGAGACTGGTAGCTATATTCCTTTTTTATATTTCCCATCATGTCTGGTGGCATCTTATACATAGTAAACAGTCAAAACATATTTTTAAATTAATAAATTTCTCTTCTAGTCTTTTCTCTATCCAGTTGAAATTATCTCAGTTCTGAAACCAAGATGATTTTGAAATGTTTAAAAGAAAAATAATTCCAAAATAAAGTAGGTTATAAAAAAGTTTTTGCCTTTTTCTTATTCCATAGTGTTTAAAACAAAACCCATCAATTTAGCTTTTTATCCATTTTATTTTGGGAAAAAACTTACAAAATCAGTAATAGCATTTTTTTTTTTTTTTGAGATAGGGTCTTTCTCTGTCACCCAGGCTGGAGTGGTGGTTGCTCACTGTAACCTCAAACTCCTGGGCTCAAGCAATCTTCCTGCCTCAGCCTCCTGAGTAACTGAGACTATAGGCATGTGCCACCACACCCAGAAAAAAATTTTTTTTAAATTTTTTTAAAGATGGAGTCTCCTTATGTTGCCCAGGCTGGTCTGGAACTCCTGGCCTCAAGTGATCCACTGCACCCAGCCCAGTAATAGAATTTCTAACCTATTGTTAATAGCAAATATATTGTTCATCTTTTAGAAGCAATTAAATGCTTTCATATTTTCTGGAGTACCTTAAGTGGTTGTTTTGCTTCCAAAATGTGAGCAACTAACTTTAAAAAATATTATAAATGTAAGAATTAGCTTCTTTGGTAATATGCACATCACCGTTACATTGTATATCATCTATTTAGGGAGAGGTAAAAGGTAAAATCACTTTTGAGACAATGGTAACACAAACATTGTTGAATGTTAATGTGAAAAAGTACTAGATTGAGGTAGAAGTAACTTTAATGGGAAAAATGATTTTTGGTTGTTTACTTGTTAATATTAGAGATTTCAAAATTATACACAGGGCTTTTGACTCAACTTGGACTTGTGATGACATGTTGGTTTTTATAGCATGTGGTATTAACTTTGGAATCACTTGGGTTTTTGTTTGTTTTCAAGGCATATTTCTCATTTTATGCATAAAGTTCCTTTTCCATCTCCTCAGAGACCACGGATTTTAGTTCAGGTAAGGTTGATATGAGCACCCTATGAATTATTATTGTCTGTGTCAAAAGGTAACATGAGAATAACAATTTTGAATGGGGGAAAAAAGCAAATGAGACCTAAAGAGACCCAAATGTTATTTCATGTTGAAGTCTGGGTCCTTAATGTTTTATTAACTGCCTCCAAGACATCTAATGTTTTTCCCTTAGAGAAAAAGTTGAGGAGTTAAAGAAGTAGACATTTTAAACACAGAGAAAGGGACTTTTTCCCCTAAATTTGATATAGCTGTTTGAAAGTTTGTGCCTTTGGCAATCCTTTATTACATTAAATGTTTTAGAATAGATGTAAGGAAAAGTGTGTGCATAAATTTGAAAATGTAGATAAATTAATTGCATTATTATAATGGTACCAAAAACTGTCTAGAAAAATATCATTTTGGTGAGCTTTATAGTCAGCATGAATATTCACATGTCATTCCTGTCTTATTTTCTGGTATTTAATGCCAGAATATATATAGTACACTCAGTTTGAATACACACAAAAGATTTATTTCATAGTAGAAGTTTGCAAACTTTTTCTGTTATGGACCATATACTAAATATTTTAGTCTTTGCAGGCCATCTGATCTCTGTTGTACCTACTCAACTCTGCTGTTACAGCACAAGAGCAGCTAGATAATATGTAAAGAATGAGCATGGCTATATTTCAATAAAACTTTATTTACAAAAATAGACAGCTGTGGATTTGCCCTGTAGGCCATATGTTTACAGACCCAGGTTTTATGGTATTTAATGAATAATTTAGTCTTTCAATGTGAATTTGTTAAGATGGCATTAGGGAAACAGTTGCAGACAGAAGAAAAGAGATATGGGATTCATAGTAAGAAGAATTAGAGGCTGGAAGGGATCAAGACATATTTTTCAGGATCTTAGTAAAGTGATATAGACTGTTCCTATATTGGTAAATGGACATAGTGAAACTCATTGGCATCATCATTATTCTATATATTTTCAACAGAAAGTGGTATTTTAAAGTTCATCTTTATGTTTCAAATACTTTATTTTAAATCTTCTTCCAGTTATCACCACATGATAGTCTGATTCTCAGTCAGCCTGTTTCTTCACCTCTCCCACTAAGGCAAGTAAAACTTCATTTCTGTGTCTGTAAATCTAGTGTGAGATAAAGTAACATTCAAATATTTTCTCTTTTCTAGCTAAAATTTCAAATGTTGATGGAAATACTTCTCATTTAACTCTTTCTTTTTTTCTTTTTTTTTTTAAGAGGCAGGGTCTTGCTCTGTTATCCAGGCTATAGTGCAGTGGTGTAACTAACTATAGCTCACTGCAACCTCAAACTCCTGGGCTCAAGCAAACCTCTTGCCTCAGCCTCTTGAGTAGTTGGGACTATAGGCATGTACTACCATGCCCAGGTTTTTTTGTTTTTGTTTTTTTGTTTTTTTTTTTTTTTGTAGAGATGAGATCTTACTATATTGCTCAGGCTTGTCTTGAACTCCTGGCCTCAAGCAATCCTCCTGCTTTGGCCTCCCAAAATGCAGTGCTTAGTCTGTTTCTTATTTGAATTTCTTTTACTTAATATTTGGGTTGCAGTTTCTTAAGAAAAAAGAAAAACTTTTACATTAATATTTAGTATTTTGTGTATCCATTTATTGTCATCAAGAACTTACTATTACACATATTGGTGTGTATATGTAGATTATTTATAGCTTCAGTTGTCCTCTGAAGAACATTCAAATGCAATTTTAAATTTAACCCAAAATTAAAAAGTTATCATTATTAAACTATAGAATAGAACAATGTATTTTATCACCTTAAAAGTTAGAGCAGTTGTGAAATGTTTCCTCTATAGTATCATTTCTTGAAATTTAATTAGCTATGTAAGTTTCCCATCAGAGAAATAGTTACAGTGTAGTTAAGTTATTATGTAGCACATACCTAAGGGAGACTAGCTGCCATCTTTGACATTAATTTTGTAGGAATTGCAGATTATTTCATCACTTGCTCTCAGCCCAGAGTGACCATTGTTTTGTTAACCCTTGTTTGAGCTGAAAATAAACTAAAAACATTGAAACTATATATAAATGATTCTAAATTACCCAAAGGACTTTTTTTGGGTAACAGCTTCATTGAGATATAATTCACATACCATGCAATTCAGCCAATTAAAGTGTACAGTTCAATAGCTATATTCACAGTTCTGCAGCTATCACTATAATAAATTTTAGAACATTTTCATCACCCTAAGAAGAAACCCTTTAGCAGAAACCCTTTAACCTCCTTCATGCCTTCCATCCCCCTATACACACAGACACCCCTCTCCAACCCTAGGAAACTGCTAATCTACTACTTTATGCGCCTATAGATTTGCCCATTCTGGGCATTTCATATAAATAGAATTATACAATACGTAGTCTGGCTTCTTTCACTTAGATTGTTTTCAAGGTCTGTCTGCGCTATGTCAGTAATTTATTTCTTTTTATTGTCAAATAATATTTCATCATGATATACCACATTTTATTTATCCATTCATCTGTTGATGGATATTTGGGATGTTTCTGCATTTTGGCTACTATGAAAAATGCTGTGAATAGGCACAAATTTGTTGTGAACATATGTTTTCATTTCCCCGAGAAACTTTTGTTATTAGTTTTGCTTTATTAAAAAAATCCAGTGAAAGCAGTTGTTTAACATAAAGACAAAATAGTGGTTGGCTTACTAAACTATTTACTTTGCAGTCCAGTATTTTGTTATTAAAGAGAACGTCTAAGTTTATTATTTTGGTTATTAACTCTCTTTGTGTATCTTATCATTTTGTAGCTCTTAATTTTCTATTACTATTATTATGGTAGTAAGGATTTTCTGTTCATAAATCCAAATTTTAATAGGTGTATTTACGTTAAGGGAGGTGGACCAATAAGTCTTACAGTTTCTCTGATAATTACAATGGAAGATGGGCCATGTTCAAAAAACTTCTATTAAAAGATTTGCTTTCAACCAAAGTATCCCTTTTATAAATTGAATTCTTTATTTGGACATTATCTACATGGAAGACCTTTTTATATAAAATGAAGCAGATGACTTTTCATTTTTCATATTGAATACAATACAGAAGGATGAATGATTTGAAGCCACCTCAAACTGCATTGTTTTCATCGCATGTTTGTGATGTAGTGTTTTCCCTACAAAAGAGCAACATTCATGCTTAAAGTGGAATATGTAATCCAAATCATACCTAATCATGAACCTTTCCCCATTATTTTAGATAATGAGGTGTTTGGGTCTTTATATTTTTAATTATATATTTTGGTGTATATTGACAGTGGTGACAAGTTTTCAGCGCTACTTCAGAATTTAGGCCCTGAAAATGCCGTGACACTACTGGTGTTTGCAGTAACAGAACACAAAATTCTCATCCATTCCTTACGACCTTCCGTGCTTACAAGTGTGACAGAAGCATTAGTGTCTGTGAGTATCACAGTTTCTTATTGGCAACCAGTTTGGTTTAAATTTAATTTTTTCATATAATTCAGAACTATTTTAATGCTTAACTAAAATTCGGAGAGTAATAAACTTTTGTTTTGCAAAAGCAATTTTAATTTCCTAACCATTAATTCTAGTTATGACTATTTAATTAATTTTCAAGGAATAATATTTAAAAGACAATTTTTTGAGTGTGCAAATAAATTATGCTTCAGTGTCAAAAAGCTAAATATTCTCCTACATTTTGTTTATCCAAGATGATTTTCCCTTTCCACTGGCCTTGCCCGTATGTTCCTCTCTGCCCACTGGCTTTGGCAGATGTCTTGAGTGCACCATGTCCATTCATAGTAGGAATCGATTCAAGATACTTTGATCTTTATGATCCTCCACCAGATGTCAGTTGTGTTGACTTAGACACCAACACTATTTCTCAGTAAGTACATTTTAGTGACTCTATACCCCATAATTTATAACTTTATAGTATATGTAATTTTATATTTTGTGATTGCAAAGTAGGATTCTTTTGAGATATTGTTTTCTTTGTATTTGGGGTTATTGCCGTCTTTGAATCAGCCCTTTTTCTGCTTCAGTGGAGTAAATTTAGGGTATTAAAGGTTTTATTGGAAAGAAAATATACTTTTGATCCTAGACTTTAAATATTTAAGAAACTTTATAATCTTATATTTAGAAATTTAGCAGAAGAGAAATTGAGGTTAAAAATAGAAAAAGTTTACTCCCCTTTAGTCAGATGAGTATAGGTGAAATCACAAATTAAATTAAAACCCTATTCCTTGATCAATACTCCAATTCTATTTCTAGTCTTGTATAATACTATAAGAATACTAATATATCATAGGAAAATTAATATAATGTTTTAAAATTTTAAATTATACATAATTTCATCATCTATACCCTAGGAATGTCAAGATTTTATATTTTTCCCTCTCTTTTTATTGAAATAATATTTAAGTTGTAGCTATTGGAACTATATTTTTTATAGCTTTTTTATAATTCAGCATTTTTTTGTACTCTTTATTTTCAGTTTAATTGTACATAAGCTATTCAGGGACGAGGAAGTTGATGCAGTGACCACATTGCATCCACGCGACATGCTTACAATAACTATGACTCGGTCTATCAAGAAAGCCCAAAAGCTGGCATAGCTTTTACACTTGAATATGTAAATGTGAAGTAGGATTTTTCTCCATTTTTAATAAGATATTTTCATCTTAAAGTCTTTTGATTTAATTCTGAAATCTTAGGTGAGTTCTCAGTCTTGTCATATGTCACAATCTCAAATACTTATTTAAACCATTAGAAAAGTTCAGCTTAAAAAATTACTACTCTAATATAAAGATTTTTGCTGTCAAAATCTGTTATTTATGGAAAACCTAAGAAAATATGGAATGTATTTTATGCATAAAAGCCATTTTGTATATAGAATTGATAAGAGTCAAAAGATTCTTTACCATAGACATTTCATTCTTTACCAGGAATATTTAATACTTTTAAACATTAAAGTATTAGCTCTTTTCTTTGCCAGTTGTTAATTTACATGACATAAATTTTTTAATTGAAATTAAGGGTGGTAAAAGTATATACTGTGTTTGTTATGATAATAAGTTGCACTTTCCCCCTTTTTATTCTTTGCCTTAATTTATTAAAAGAATTTTTTTTTTTTTTTTTTGAGACAGAGTCTCACTCTGTTGCCCTGGCTAGAGTGAGTGCCATGGCATCATCCTAACTCACAGCAACCTCAGACTCCTGGGCTCAAGCAATCCTACGACCTCAGCCTCCCAAGTAGCTAGGACTACAGGCATGCGCCATCATGCCTGGCTAATTTTTTCTATATATTTTTAGCTGTCCAATTAATTTCTTTCTATTTTTGGTAGAGACGGGATCTCGCTCTTGCTCAGGCTGGTCTCGAACTCCTGAGCTCAAACAATCCGCCAGCCTTGGCCTCCCAGAGAGCTAGGATTACAGGCGTGAGCCACCACGCCCGGCCTAAAAGAATTTTTTATTCCTACTTATTTTCTTTATGTTCTGACCAATAATGAGTTAAATAATCAAAGAAACATGAGTTATTTGCACTCATGAATATTCCTCCTTAATATTAGTACCCTTCTAAACTGGTGGGAGGACTGGACTAGTGAACTAACAGCTTTCTACTTGCTTTCAACTAGAATTTCTGAATCCCCAACCTGAAATTTGAAAGAAAAACAAATCCTGAGTGTGGTTTCCTTTTCACTTTCTGTATTAGATATATGTAATACAAAGTATGTTCTGAATATCAAGAAATTCTGAAGAAAGGGAAAGAAATTAATATGTAATATTGCTAGGCACAAAGCTACATGTATAGCCTAAGTTATCTCATATTATAATATTCTCTGTACTTTGTGAGGTGGTTTTTTATTAATGCCTCTGACAGATAAGGAAACCAAAGCTTAGATTTTTAAGCAATTTGTCAAAGGGCACAGAGCTTATACTGTCAGAGCTGGGCTTTGAAACCATCACTATCTGACTGTAAAACTAATGCCTCTGTGACTAATTATTGGATAATTATTTATCTTATAAATAATAGTAATCTTATAAATGGAAGTCACCATGAATAAAAATGTAGAAGGCTATCATAGATCAATACTCAGGTACTAGACAAAACTTTCCTACTCACCCACATTTTGGAGTCAAGAGCAGTAAGAGGACATTATGTGAGTAAATAACAGTAATTAGATGTAACCAAATGATACTAAGATATTGTTCATTCATTTATGCCTCAGGCATATCTTGAGCACCCTTTTTTGCTAAGCCCTGGGAATAAAATGGCAAACCAAATATATTCCTTTCTTTCAAATCAGTCATAATCTAGACTAACAAGACAGGCATCATGCAGTGAATGGTAAGACACAGTAGATGTGCTGTATTGCAAAGTTTTATCAAGAAAAAAATGTAAAAGTGTTTCTCCGTTATATTCTCACTGTAATGCAGGATTCCATGCACTCAGTTATAAATGTAATAATACCTTCACAGAAGGACATCTGCAATTTAACCCTGCCCCATCTTTAGTTTCATTCTCATTTGTGGAAAGAGAGAGAGGGTAAATACCAAGACAGTCATTGTCAACTTAAGCTTTCTCATCCACTCTTTCTTTGTTTTTGCCTTTTTTGTTCTGTGAGAAGTTTAGGGAACATAAAAATTCAGTACGTTCTACTGCATACCTGTGCCAGGTTGCTTTTTGATGGTTAGAGTATGAACGATTTACTTTTCACTTTTTCTCTACATTTTTCAAGTTTTCTAAAATGAATATTCATTGCTTTCAAAATAGAAAAAAGATTTAATAAATAAAAACTGGAATCAACAAAGCTGTAGTTAAGTCCAAAAGCTTTATAGTGCTTTATCACCATGTTTTTATCCCCTACTTTCTATATAATTTAGAGGCCAAAAGTGTTATAATAGCTGTAATAAAGGATATTATAGCAACCCGTGCTAGAAACAAAAATACAGTAGTCCCGCCCTTTACCCTTGGTTTTGCTTTCCACGGTTTCAGTTATCCATGGCCAAATGTGGTCCAAAAATAGATGAGTGCAGTACAGTAAGATGTTTTGAGAGAGAAAAAGACCATATTCACATAAATTTTATTATATTATAATTCTTCTATTTTATTATTGTTGCTAATTTCTTACTGTGCCTAATTTATAAGAAAACACTGTATGTACATATGTGTATATTTAATATGTGTGTATATGTGTTTATAAATACATGGTTTGGTATTGTCTGCAGTTTCAGGCATCCACTGGGGGTCTTGAAATTTATCCCTTGCAGATAAGGGGAGACTACTGTATCACTTTCTAGCAGATATCCTCTTTTATTATTAAAAAAATATTTTGTAATGTACTTTATTCAAGTAATTTATGGATTATTTCTTTTCTGAAAGAAACAAAAATAATCTTTACTATGCTTTTAGGAAACGAAACAACTAAATAAGTATGCCGAAGTATTTTAATAAGCTCTATGGATTATAAGTTCATTGAAAGTTTTCTACAGTGGTTTTTTTAATATAAGAAAATATAGTAGGATTTTTTCCAATATTTAGGTGTCTAAGCACTCTTAAATGGGGATTAAGAGTAATGATCAACACATTAAACTTTGTTGTGATGAGCATGATTCCAATACAGGTAGATTTTACTCAGTACCAATATAATTATAAATTTTTGAGCTATATTTAATATAAGGTTCTACCCTCATATAAATTAATTTTTGAATATTCAACATCCCAATTTATCCCTGTAGGATTTTTCTCCTATTAACTAGAATATTTTGTGTATGTTTCATTTTTGGTTCAATGTGTTTTCTCTTTTGCCATTTTTGTATATTAATATAACAGATATACACTTTTCCCTCAAAAAAATCCATGTTACAAATGTATTATTGTTGTCATTTAATCTTAGAACTGGTGACAAGAAAAATGTAGCCTGGAAGATACTTCCAAAGAAGCCATGTAAAAATCTGATGAACACATTGAATAATTTGCACCAGCAATTGGCAAAATGTAAGTGGGTAACTTAATTAAAGAAAGTAATTTAATTTGAGAAAGAAACTCCAATTACTTTGTCTTACTTATAAAAGAATAATGTTTATTTTATCTAAAGGAAACTGTGTTTATAATCTTACAGGCAAACAAACATTAAAGCAAAATTTGTTAGAAACTGAGTGGAAAATTTATAAAATATATATTTTACATCTACCAAATTTTTAATGGACCATCTTAGAATAATAAAATACAAAAGGATGTTAAGGAGGTTGTTTAATTTTTACCATTATTGAAATACCATGGAAAAAATAAGGGTTTTCACTTGTATATTTTCTTCATACTTAGAATAGAAAGTTTGTTTTGAAAATCTAAGACAGGTGATTTAAACTACATTAGAAAATGCTGATGATTTTAGTGGGCTAAAGAGCCAGGTTATATGCTTTTCACTTTCATTGGATTTTAATGCTGTGTTTACCTCAAATAGTTTGAAAATAGAAGTTTGGCAATAGCATTAAGAAATTAATCAAAATGAAAGTTGATTAGGATATGGAATATTTCAGTAAAAAAGCTTATATCAGAATATGTCTTAACTGATCCAGAATTACTGATAAGAAGACATAAACCTTCATTTCTTTATCTAATCCTTTTGGTTTTACAACAATGGCCCATTCAGAGTCCATAATTCAATACATTGTGTGAAGTATGGTCAATAGTGATATAACAATATTTGAGGTTCTCATTTATGTATTAGGTGAAATATAAGCATAGGAGGTGGCCTGCACCCTGGAGGATTCAGTGTGCCTATAGTATATTTGGAAATAAGCATGGAAAAAACAATGTTTACAAAGTTAACTTCATAACAAGTAGATAATTCCAAAGTAGCTCATAAGTATTAGGGTAGGAAAAAATGGCATCAAATATAACAAGATTTTATCTTATGGAAGAAACAGATGTACATAATTTTGTTTGTTACCAAGTTAATTGCTTTCTACAGGTATTTGTATTACTTTTGAGTAGCTAAGAAGTCTAACAGCTATTATAACACTATTTAAATATTATTAAAATCAATGAAATAGCCATTCACCTCTAGTGAAGGGCAGAATCTCAAAGCTTAAAACTACAGACGTTTAAATTATACTGATACCTAAGGGTTATATAGTACTTTATAGCTTCAGAACACTTTCACACATGTGCTTCTTTTATTGTTACAGCTATAAGAATAACTTTGAGGGAGATGAAGTAGCTTGTCACAGATCATACAGTTCACAAGTGTGAAGCTAGGATTAAACCTAGGCTTTCTGGTTCCAGTGTCCATGTTCTTTCCAGTGCTTTTAAGCAATAAGAACCCCCTAGAAACTCTTAAGATTTGTTTTTATTTGTGTAAATTTAAAAGTACAAGCGCAGCTTTGTCACATGGATATATTGCATAGTGGCGAAATCTGGGCTTTACTGTAAACCATCACCTGAATAACGTACATTGTACCCATTAAGTAATTTTTCATCTCTTATGTCCCTCTCACCTTCCCACTCTCCCAGGTTTTCAATGTCTATTATCCTGTACTCTCTGTCCATGTGTACACATTATTTAGCTCCCACTTATAAGTAAGTACATGCAATATTTGACATTTTGTGTCTGAGTTGTTTCACTTAAAATATGGCCTCCAAGTTCCATTCATGTTGCTGCAAAATATATGATTGCATCCTTTTTTATGGCTGAATATTATTCCATGAAATATATGTGCCACATTTTCTTTATCTAGTCATCCATTGATGGACACTTAGGTTGGTTCCATATCTTTGCTATTGTGAATAGTGCTGTGATAAACATACAATTGCAGATATCTTTTTGATGTAATGATTTCTTGTCCTTTGAATATATACCCTGTAATGGAATTTCTGGATTAAATGATAGTCCTATTTTCAGCTCTTTGAGAAATCTCCATACTGTTTTCCATAGAGATCGTACTAATTTACATTCCTACCAACAATGTGTAAGTGTTCTGTTTTCTCCACATCCTTGCCAACATCTGTTATTTTTTTGACTTTTTATTAATAGCCATTCTGACTGGTGTAAGACATCTCATTGTGGTTTTAATTTGCATTTCTCTGATGATTAGTGATGTTGAGCATTTGTTTATATGCCTATTAGCCATTTTTATGTCATCTTTTTAAAATGTTTTTGGAGATGGCGTCTTATTCTGTTGTCCATGTGGAGTACAATGGCACAATCATGATCATGGCTCACTGTAACCTCAAACTTCTGGGCTCAAGTGATCCTCTTGGCTCAGCCTCCCAAGTAGCTAGGACTACAGGTGCAGTCTACCATGCCTGGCTAATTTTTAACTGTGTAGAAATGGGGTCTTGCTATGTCACCCAGGCTAGTCTCGAAATCCTGGCCTCAAGCAATCCTCCAGCCTTGGCCTCCAAAAACACTGGGATTACAGGCATGAGCCACCACACCCGGCCTTTTGAAATATGTTTATTCATGTCCTTTGCCCACCTTTTAATGGGGTTAGATGGGATTTTTTTTGTTGAGTTGTTGGAGTTCCTTGTAAATTCTGGATTTAAGTCCCCTGTTAGATGTATAGTTTATAAATATTTTCTCCCATTCTGCAGGTTGTCTGTTCACTCTGTTGATTTTCTGTACAGAAGCTTTTTGGTTTAACTCTGTCCCATTCATCTGTTTTTTTGTTGCTTGTGCTTTTGAAAAACTCTCTAAGATGATTAATTGTTCCTTATATTTTAAAAAGTTTTTAAATTTTGAAGCCGTCACATACTTTTTTCCTGACCCTTTGAGATTAGCTGACCCCATTACCTTTGAATAGAACGTATTTTCTACTAAGTACATTCTCTTATATCCCTACAGCATAACCATGCAAATCAGGAAATTAAAATTGAGCATTATTGCCATCCTAATCCTCAGACCACATTGAAGTTTTGCCAGTTATCGTAATAATGTTCTTTATAGCGAAAGGATCCAGTTCCAAATCAGATGTTGTATTTAGTTTCAAGTCTGTGTTGTCTCCTTTCCTCTAGAATAGTTCCTCAGTTTTTCCATCTTTTTCTTGACACCTTTGGAGATTATACTTACCATTGGAGGTTGGTCTATGATAGGGGTTTGTCTGAGCATCCTCATGATAGACACAGGTCATACCTCCTTGACAGAAATATCACAGAAGTGATGCTGTATTCCACTCACATCCTCATCAGGTCACACACTATTTCAATTTGTCCCATTATTGATGAAGACATTCAGTTTGATCACTTGATTAAGGTGGTATCTACTAGACTTCTCTACTGTAATAAAGTTACTCTTTTACTATTTAATAGCTTTAGTATTGAATTGTCCAGGAAGAGGAAGAGTTTTTATTATTATTATTATTATTATTATTATTACTTTTTACAGACAGAGTCTTGCTCTGTCACCCAGGCTGGAGAGCAGTGGCACGATGTTAGTTCACTGCTGCCTCAAATTCCTGGGCTCAAGTGATCTTCCTGCCTCAGCCTTCTGAGTAGCTGGGACTACAGACATGCACCACCGCACCTAACTAATTATTTATAAATTTTTTTTATAGAGACAGAGTCTCACTATGTTGCCCAGGCTGATCTCAAACTCCTGGCCTTAAGGAATCTTCCCACTTCGACCTCCCAAAGTGCTGGCTTTACAGGTGTGAGCCACTGCACTCGGCCTCTGTTTTATGTTTTAATCCTGTGTGTTCCTCCTGTTGGCACTTATATTTAAAAAAAAAAAAAAGGACTGTTGCATTTGACTCTGTGCCCAGTTAATGTGGTTGTTATGAGCTTTATTTATTACCTTACATATAGTTATTTCAGAACATAAACTTTTTTCTGATGGTAGTCAGATAAACAGGGGTAATTTTATGTGTAACTCGGATAAAATGTACTCAGCAGAGCCTAAAAAATGATACAGCAAGCTTTGCTAAGCTTTACATATTATGAAGTTATGTAAACAAAGAGTTGCTGTAGCTTGAGCCCTTTTGAAAACACATCAAATTTATATCGATACCGTCATGAACATTACTTTTGATTATTTGGAGAGAATACCAACACTGTATTTCTTCACAGTGCAACAGCGACCGAGAGAAGATGGATTAATGGACTTCACGATGAATGACTATGATTTTAATTCTGGAAAGAGGTTGCACATGGTAGATTTGGAAATCCAAGAGGCATTTTTGTTTTTCATGGCCTCTATTTTAAAAGGTTATAGATCATACTTAAGGCCAATAACACAAGCCCCATCTGAGACAGCCACAGATGCAACCTCTCTTTTTGACCTACAAGGTGAGTGACTAGATAGTTTTACAGCTTTCATATTATTAAGTTTAACCTTGTGATGATTCAGTTGCTTTCTGGGTTAATAGATCATATTTATCAAGATACATACCTATTTTGAGGGGTATGTGGATACCAACTTTGTTTGTAATCCATTTCCATAGGAGTGGCTCTTTCTCAGGCACATTAGATACAATCCTATTAGCAAATATGCAGAAGAAACTATTTGAAACACACAGAGCATCCTAGCCATATACCACTGCACTCTGTTGTGTCATATGTGTGTGGAGATGTTGATGCTTTCAGCTTTCAAGGCACCCAGGCAGTGTTGGGGATGCAGAGGAACCTCTGGGATGGTTATCTCCAGGCTTGGGCAGCCTCATCTGTTTTATTTCGGTATACTTTAAAAATGCCATTTTCTGTCTGTGCCATGAGGTATGAAAGTTTGGGAAGTTCTGGAGTGCAACTGGTGTCATAATATGTATTTACTTTCTTTCGTAGGATTCAACATGGGAAAGGAAAATTTATTTAATAAGTATATATTGAGTGCCTCCAAATGCCAGGCATTGGGTATATATAGTGGTATGTGGTAGTGGTATGCAAAAGAGACATGGCCAAAAGAAAAAAGAGAGAGACATGGTCACTTCTCTCATACAGCTTATAATCAAGAGGATAAGCAATTAGAAATAATATGAGTGTACAATTTTAGTTCACAATTTTAGATCACAGAAGACCTTTCTGAAGAAGTAACATCTGATCCATGATCTGAAAGATGGGTAGACATTAGCCACGTAAAGGAAAAGCAGGAGAGTATTTTAGGTAGAGAGAACAATCTATACAAAATCTCCAAGGCTGAAAAGAGCTTGAATTCATGGGCCCAAAAGAAGACCCAAGTGCAGTATAACTGAGTATAATTAGTAAGATGTTGGGTGAAATCAGGAAATAAACTTTTACTTTGTTTTCAGTAAGCAAGACACAAACATACATGACTACTAGAAGTAATGTTACTGCTGCTTTGAAAAAGCCATATGTGTGTGTGTGTGTGTGTATATGTACACACACACACACACACACACACATATATACCTATATGGAGAGAAAGAATGTGAGAGCAAGTGTGTACACATAGCATGTGAGGCCTTTGGGGGAAAGATAGCAATTTTTAAATACTTTCAAGATTTACTAGTTGATGTGTAATCTCCAAGATGGAAGGAAACAACGAAGATAATTCTGAATAAAGATTAGAGCGATCTGGGTTTATGTTCCTTTTCTGTCACTTTCCTATTTCTTTGTCAGGTCATTTTTGTTCTCAGGGCATATGCAAAATGGTGAGGCTGTGGGAGATACAGGTGACATGGTTGATCGAATTCCTTCTAGATCAAATATTCTATGAATTTATGAATGATGTTATATATTCTGACATTATATATTTATGTCAAACAGCTTTCTTAAAAAGCCGGGACCGGTCACATCAAAAATTCTATAACATGATGACCAAAACACAAATGTTTATTCGCTTCATTGAAGAATGTTCTTTTGTCAGTGATAAAGATGCAAGCCTGGCATTTTTTGACGATTGTGTAGATAAAGTAAGTAACAATATGTCTTCAGTGCCCTAACTTATTTTGTGTGAGTGCTATAAATGTTAAGAGTTCCTATTTATAGCTTTTAACAAAATCTAAATTAATTCAGTTTTCATCATTGACCACTCATAATGAAAGTTTTGGTAGCCTGCTTGAAATTATAGAGCACACCTTTTACAAATACCTTATAGGATTTTACTAAATGATGAGTTTTAACGATCAGGGTCCTAACCCTATCTGTTCACTTATAGACTGGAAATTTTTCTAAGACTATGAACCTCCAACTTGAACATTCTTAATTTTCACCTCTTCTTTTTGTCTGAGGTGGATTGTCATATGCTGAGAATAGGTGTAAAATATAATAGATATCTCATCTGAATATTTCTACAATTGGGAGTGAGTTTGTAGCTTAAATTAATTAGTTCTACTATTTTAAATGTATGTATGAAACCTTCCCATTTTCCTTCATCCTAGTATCATTAAATGGAATAGAACAAGGTAGGTATCTGTGCTGGAGAGAGAGAGGAGGTGAGGGAACAGTGGTCCACAGTGAGGTGGCAAAACCTGAATATGGCAAGGACAGGGGAGCAATCTAGCATAGGGTGTCAGAGCCCAAGCCAAGTGAAGAGAGTATCCACGCAGAGACATGGTCTAGCATGGAGAATCAGAGGACAAGCAATCTAAAGAAGGTGTTCAGGGCAGACTGCTGCACAGTGTCAGAACCTAAACAGAATGAGAAGAGCATTCATACAGAGGCAAGGACAACGTGTAGTGTCAGAGTTTGAGCAGGGTGAGGAGAGTGTCCTCGGGGTGAGGGGTGGGTAGGATGTCAGAGTTTTATCTGGATGAGGGAGATGGCTAACATGGTGCGGGTGGGATTTGATCAGGAGAGGCTTGTCAAAACCAAATTACAGTGAAGAAGTCATTTGTGTGGGAGAAGGGTAGGGGTAAAGATGGGAGAATGTTTCATGGGGGGAGCATCGATCAAATAAGTATATTAAAGATAACGAAGTTTCTTACTGTCAGAGAAGGGATTTACAAATACAGAAGTGGCGAAAACTAGAATGAACCCTCTAGTGTTGGAATGGAATTGGAGGTTTGGTGTGGTATCATTGGTTTTCAATGATAGATGCAGAAATAAGTATAGATATATGTGTCTATGTGTACATACACATGTATTCCTCACTTCTGTACATTGAGAGGATCTGGGAGCAGCCACACACCAATAGCAATGAGTTCACCTAATGCATAGGTTTTGGCTTCTAAATACCATTCCCTACAAAAAAGAATCAGGACTCCTTGGAGAAGTAGTTGGTCCCAGGTCTAGGGCAAGGAAAGTATAAGATGAGTCTCAAAGTATCTTGTACTAGAAAAGAAGGAATTGCTCCAAGAGTGATGGAGATATGTTAAAACAAAACAAAACAAAACAAACACACACACACACACACACTCTCTCTCTCTCTCTCTCTCTCTCTCTCTCTCTCTCTCTCTCTCTCACACACACACGCCAATTTGAAGGGATTTCCCACAGGCAAGTCTGGGGCGATTTAAGCACCGAATGTTAGTAATAGATTAACCCATTGAATAAAATAAGAAACCATGAGTCTACACAGGTATCAATAAATCAATTTAAAGTCTATAATGAGAAGCAGGATCTTACGTAGTTTCTAAGTACTTCCCCACAAAATACGTATTAATGACAAAGGGAGAAAAGAGTAACTTTATAATGGAAAATCCTGGCAGATGCCAATTTAATCAAGTGTTCTAAGTGAACAAACATCATATATGATGGGACAGATCAAGATTGTGTGCCCCTAACACGGGGAGCATTGTAGGGGAAAGAACATGCCTCTAACCCTTGCCTGGGTGAGGCAAAGACATAAAGTGTAACCATAATGTTTTTACCCTATAATATCCTGAAATAAAAAAAAAAAAAGATTCTGTGCCACTAATAGGTTATAATGAGAAGACAACGTCATTTCTATAATATTCCTGCTGAAGATGCATAATCTGTAAAATCTCAAGGAAATATCAGAGAAACACAATTGAAGAACATGATGATCCACAAAATGTCAAAGTTAAGGAAATAAAGTAAAAATTGAGAAACTGTTCTAAAGTGAAACAAAGAGATTTGACAACAAAATGCAATGCGTAGTTTAGAACTGGATCCTTTGATATAACATTATTAAGTTAATCAACAAAATTTGTGATTTGAAAATTTCATAGTAGTAATTCTAGTGTTAATTTCTAGTTGTAGTTATATAGGAGAATGTCCTTGTTTGTAGAAAGTACATATTAAAGTATTCAGGGGTGATGGGTCATCAAGTCAGCAGCTTACTCTCAAAGATCCAAGAAGAAGTTATTTGTACTATACTTTATTATTCGAATATATATATAATGTCTATGATCTTATGCCCATGAAAAAGGAAGAAAACAAAGCTTTTTCATATATTATCTCAACAATTTACTATTGAAAAGTTATTTGAAGAAGTCTGTCACTTTCAAATTTATGTGGAAGTAAATCAGTGATTTTTTTTTTCTTGGCACAACAGCCAAAATACAACTCATCCCTCAATATTCAGAAATTGGCTCAATTCTGAATTTAACATGAAAGTGTCCTTCATTGATTGTTAAATAAGTACCAAATGTGTCTTATAAAGATGAGAATGATTCTCACTATGCATGGTGTACAGGAAAAACACTGCATTGGGAATCAGTAGTACTTTTTTTTTTTTTTTTTTTTACTTCTGCAATAACTGGAAACGGAACCAGTAGTACTTTAATCTCAGCTGTTATACCTGCAACTTTAGTCATTTGGTATTTTTTTTTTTTGAGCCAGGGTCTCACTCTAGTGCCTGGGATAGAGTGCAGTGGCATCATCACAGCTCACTGCAACCTCAAACTCTTGGGCTCAAGTGATCCTCCTGCCTCAGCCTCCTGAGTAGCTGGGACTAAAGCTGCGTGCCACCACACCCGACTAATTTTTTAAAAGTTTTTTGTGAGGCAAAGTCTTGCTGTTGCTCAAGCTGGTCTTATATTGGCCTCAAGTGACCCTCCCTCCTTCGCCTCCCAACGTACTAGAATTACCGGCATGAGCTACCACACCCTATGTAGTCTTTCTTGTATTGTTTTCTTCTCTATGTTTAAAAAATATTGTGAGGAGAGATAATTATAACTGCATGTCTCATAGTATTCAGAGTATTGTTGTATAAACTAAAAAGTAGAAAATGTGGCTATTTTTATATTTGGCTGAGTTTTATTCAAGTTTAAAGATTAATAGTTCATTTGCTTTTGTCACTTTATGACATACAAATCTTCGGTTTTTGAATAACTTATACATGTAAACAGTAGGAACCAGTTCAGAGGCTTGTGAAGGAATCTACCTTTTCCATCAATTTAGAACACTTGAGGGATGGTTGATGTGGAGAAATACTGTTTCTGGGGCTGATAGAGAATTAACAAGCTAAGGTGCTCAGAAATATCAGCCCTCATCTTTGAAATGCTTTGAAGTAGGGAAAAAATGAGTACATGCCATTACCTGCTTAGAACTCATTATTCATTTTCCCAAAGAAATATTGATACAAATGGTGATTATCTGTAGTTTAAATGGTATAGAAACACTGTGTTGTGCTAGAAATATGTATTAATGTTTTATATGTGGAATGATATGCTAACCACTTTTTGGGACATTTTTTAAAATAAAATTTGTTAAGATACAATATAGAAACAGTAAATACATCATTGATGTGTACAGTTTTGATGACTTTTGAACAAATATATATTTCCATGTAACCATGACTTCCAAATATAGAAAATTTTCATCACCCCAAAAAGGACATGTTTTGGGGGAAGATTTATTTCTACAGCTTGAATAACCTATCTACAAACAGACTTGTAGAACCGTGCCTTTTTTAAATTGAGTTCTGCTTCTATAGAGGCAACCTTTGAAAACCTGTTTATTTTGAGAAGGAGATAATGTTATAGCTCCTTGACAGTTTTGCCTTTATTATAACATTATACTAAGAAGTTGTTTTTTAATATTTTAATCAAATTTTTAAGCTTGCCTAATTTGGTGCTAATAAAATTAAATACTGACAATAAATAGAAAGGTGTGCTTTTTAAAGGAATAAGTTTCTAAATCCTTTTTTACAGTAACAGTTGTGTTATTTTTTTGTATATAAAAATGAGATTTCTCACTGGCATTATAAACTTGGAATGATTTTTCCCATCGGATGCTGTGCTTCCACAGGTTACACGTATGTCCTCACTGAGCTTCCCTCACGAACAGTGGCATACGTTTGTGTAGCATTGTTCCTTGCACCAACCGAACTGAATCACAAGGGACCAAATTCGCAACCAGGGTTTTGCTAATAGCATGCTTGAGCCAATACATTTATTAATCCAGATGGGAACACTGTATTAGTTGTAAGAATTTACAATGAGAAGAGAGAAATCTTACATTGCTCCTTTTTATTTTTGGCCCATTTTATGTATCTTGTTTACAAGTTTCTGTTTCAGTTAAGAACTCATATTGTAGTGTCACATGGTTTAAAGAAATACTAATATTGTAAGACGTACAAGACTTATAATTTTGCTACCTACCTAGGGTATTGTGTCCTAAGGAGGCTATCTTAGTAGTGATAATACGTTAAATTGTCTAGGATTTTCTGTAGGTCACCTGTTGTTTATGTGATAGGAGTCAACGAAGGAGATGATTAGAATAATTACTTAAAGAATATGAATTCTGAGAAGTCTCAAAAAAAGAAAATTCCATTAATTGTGCAATCATTGTTTCTAGGTAGATTATTTTCCTAAAATGTTATTTATCCAAAGTCTAGATCCAATAAAAGATCACTTTTATATGTAATGGATTAACATCATACTTAAAGATTTTCATGACCAGCCAGAAGATCAACACTGAATCTTAGTGCACTAAAACGTGGTTACTTGTATTTGCTTTATTATCATTCAAGGGACTCTTATTTGAGAAAATAAAATGTTACAAGATTGAAAATATATCTTAATAGATTTCATATATAGTTAAAACAGAGGTTAATTGAATCCTGGTGTTATTAAGCAGAACTTCCTGAAATATAAATAATTATACAACACTGTTACTGCCTTTCATGTTTTTAATACCACAATAAGTAACTCATAAAAAGTCAGTGCTTACTTTTCATTTGCAAATGCTTTCTGAATATCGATAACACTTTAAAATAATCAGTTGTATAGGGATTATTCCTTAGTCAAGCGACTTCGAACTTAACTTTTTAAGTGAACAAATTCTCTAATCTCTGGCAGTTTAGCTATAGAAAGAAAAATAGTATTAGTTATGATTAACTTCCTAAGCCAATTCATGGCTAAGATTGAACTGAAGTTAGACATGCCATTCTTTTGATCTTAGCATATCCAAATAGAAAACATTTGACTGACTTCAAAAAGCTAGAGTGGGTAATGATGAATAGAAATAAGAAAAACAATATATGAGAATTATTTTAGTTTCATTTATGACTGATTTAAGAACCATGTGTTCTTATTCTTCATATGATTACATTTTAAATCCTTACAATCTGTTCCTGAGGGATGATGCTTAACTAAGGGCAGTTTTGTGTAACAGATAGTCTGGTAAGATTTTTTCTTGGTTTCTCAAGCTTCCCTTTCCAGTGTTTTCTGAGCATATTAATGTCTTAAATGAAAAAATATGAAGACAGTATGAGAATTATTTTAATTTTATTCTGTCATGGGTGTTGGATTTCTTTTTCTCTCAATAGAAACAGATGTCACTGTGCTTTCTAAGAGACAGAGATGTCCAACTCATAAATGTAGGAATTATTGCATGACTATTTTTATAATGTCAAAATGAGATATTTATTGGTATATAAATAAAGGGAAGTATCTTTTACCAACATAGTGAATCTACAATGCAAACTTCTAATATTTTAATAGACTTTACAATACCGAGAATTAGAATAGTTGTCCTAGAAGACCCCAGGCCTCTTCCATAACAACAATATGACTGCAGAATGGGAAGTTGGCAGGGGTCTGGAGAGGGAGAAGCTGCTAAAAAAAGAAGGAAAGAAAGAGAACTGTTAAATAAATAAATACAAATTTAAAAACACCTGGTGCTCACAGACAAGCAGTCCTCTTTTTTTTTTTTTTATTCGTTTTAGAGATGGGGTCTCTCTGTCACCCAGGCTAGAGTACAGTGGCACAATCATAGCTCACTGCAGCCTGGAACTCCTGGGCTCAAACAATCCTCCTCACTAGCTGGGACTGCAGTTGTGGGCCACCATGCCTGCCTAATTTTTTTTAATTTTTCATTTTTAGAGACGGAGTCTCTCTGTTTGGCCCAGGTTTCGAGCTTTTGGACTGAAGCGATCCTCCCGCGTAGCTGGGATTACAGGTGCCAGCCACTGCACACAGCCGAGTAGTCCTCTTACTGTGTTCCACCATGGAGACGGGGTAGTCTCCAGTCTTTCTAGCAGCCTTGTCTGTTTAGTTTAACCTTTTTATTCGGACCCATCCTTTTTACTTCATTGGCATTGCTGCCCTTATGAATTAGATTAACCCCATTCCATCTGCATGAAAATATTTGTGGCTATAAAGAATCTTATTTGCTCTTGGGTTGACCAGGGACAGACACCACATCCTACTAGTGATACCTGTGATTTTGAATTATTATTGACATGTTTCGAATGTTGTTTTTAAAAATACCTTTAGTTTTTCTAATAATGGCTAAAGCATTCTTTGTTTTTATTGAAAGTTTAATTTTTTAGCACTTTTCTTAAATTACTAAAGTAACAGGAAGTGTGGAAGATAAAAGGGAAAAATAAAACTCCGTAAGCCCAGGGCCCAAATGTAAAATCCATTTTACATTTACTTCCAATGTTTTTCACATAATTATAAAATGGCTTTTTATTTTTTTGCCTAACTAGATCTTAAGCATTTTTAATATTGCTGCTAAGTAATTTAAGAGTAAATTTTCACTTCTACCAGAATAAAACATGATGTAGTTTAAAAAGTTAAATAATTTTATAAGGCTGTGTCTCATTCCTACCCACCTTGTTTCTATTCCCCAGAGGCAATCACTTTCTCTTCCCACTATTTCTTCAGTCATTTACCTTAACATATGAGGGAGTTTTTATTGCTGCTTATTGTTTTCTGTATTGTCTGTTGTTTCACATTTACTACCATCACCAGTCTCCCAATATAGTTATGAGTTTTGGTCAAATAATTGTTCAGTGTTAGCGAGTCACAGCTAGGCCACATAAATACTGTAATTAAATTTCCTTTCATGTATGGATTTTTGTTTTCCTTCAGGTCAGTAATTGTTGTATTTTTTGTTTTGTGTCTATTTTTAATTCATCTCTGAATTCTTGTACAGAAGTGAAAAATCTCAATTTTTCCATCATGTCAAGTAATCTATCCGTTTGATTTTTTTGGAGGGGGACGTGGAAGAATTCTTGCTGTAGCTTTCCATCATCTTGTTCCAATCTGAACTGATTGCTTTCTAGTTTGTCATCTGGAATTTTCCCTCACTGGGAATTATATTGACCTCTCTCCAGCGTTGGATGCCACATTTTGCCTTCAATAACTTACTATTTCTTGGTTTATTTCCTTGTTATGGTGAAGCATATCTTCCAATAGCTTAGTGAGAAAGGGTTCAGTGGAGATACATTTTTTGACACCTTGCCTGTCTGAAAATTTCTTTATTTTCTCCTAATATTTGATTGTTAATTTGGTTATATTAAAATTTTGAAGTCATTGCTGTTGTGTGTTAAGCTCCTAGTCTTATTGATAAATCTAATACTATCTTGATTGCTGGTCTTTTGTACCAGATCTCTTTTTCCCTCTGGAAGCTTTTAAGATCCCCGATGCTCTGAAATTTTGTAAGGATATGCCTCATGTAGGCCTTTTTTTCTTCATTGAGTTGGATACAAGCAGGCCCATTTAATCTGTGAGTTCATTTTCTTCAATTCTGATTAATTTCTTTCCTCTATTTTCTCTGTTATCTTTTTCCAAAATACATATTTGAATATTGACCCTCCTGACCTGATCCTCTTTTCTTATTTTTTTCATTCTATTTTCTCTCTCTTTGTCTTTCGGTTCCACTTTTTGGGAGATTTCTTCAATTTTATCTTCTAACCCTTATAGTATACTTTTTATTTTTTCTATCACATATATAATTTCCATAAACTTTTTATATTCATTGAATGTTTCTTTTTAATAGTATCTTGTTCTTATTTTATGGACATAGGATTATTCATTTTAATTATATTGAAGATTTCTTCTCCCTGCATTGTCTCTGCTGCTTCTGAGTACCTTTTAATATTTATTTTGTTCTCTTTAACGTTATTGGTTTTCTTTGTGTCTAGTAATCTTTGGTCGGTATTCATTTCAAGAGTGAGACTTGTGCTTCACTGAAGCTATTTCCAGGAAAATGGGGCTTGAGGTTTCCTTAGGTATGAGATTGATGCTCATAACAGAACTTAACTATTTCACTAGAGTCCCTCTTTAATCGATGTCTATAATTCTTTTCTTTAGCCCAACTAGTTTCCCCAAAAGGTATTCCCCAGTCTCTAGCCTGAGTAGAATAAGCCTAACTTGCCAATATTCTCAGAGCTGAGTGGGGAACATAACTGAGGTTATCGCTTTATTGGAAAGTAAGGCTTTTACTTTATCTGTTTTCAGTAACCTCCCTCATCTCCTGCAGCATCCTTAAATCTAAAGTCCCTGTGGTTCACCCAGAAAGATCCAACCTAGTCTCCTGCTAGCTCTTTGTAGCTTCTAAAATATTTTGAACTCTAGACTGTGCTGTTTTTCTCCTTTCCAGTTCATTTTGTCTTTGCAAGTGCTTTTGTTTTGTCTCCTTACTCTCATTTTGGTGGAATTTCTGGAGGTATTGAAGGCCAGCTGCTGTGTTTAATTTGTCTTATTCAACCAGAAGTCTACATAATCTTTACTATTTTAATTTTTAATGACTAAATTTCATCCAGTGTATTTACTGTACTTCATTCATTTACTTATTTTTTGACATGTAGATGACTTCCAATTTATTGCTGTTGCAATCCTCCAAAAAACATCTTTCATGCCGATAGCTTTTTTTCACGTTAGGTTATTTTCTTAGAATAAAGTGGAAATTTTTAAACACATCTTGCTTTCTAAAAAAGCAATTTTGTACCAATTTTGAGTACTAGCAGGGCATGTGATTATCCAGTTTACTCTATTTATTGTATCATTGCTAATTGCACCATATAAAAGTCTTTTTGACAAGCTGAAAGAAAGATACCTTCTTTTATACTTTTTTTTTTTTTTTTTTTGAGACAGTGTCTTGCTCTGTGGCCCAGGCATGAGGGCAGTGGCATGATCATAGCTCACTGCAAACTCAAACTCCCGGGCTCAAGTGATCCTTGTGCCTCAGCCTGTGGAGTAGCTGGGCCTATAGGCGTGCTCCATCCTGCCCAGCTGATTTTTCTGTTTTTTGTAGAGACATGGTCTCTCTCTTGCGTGGGTTGGTCTCAAACTCCTGACCTCAAATGATCCTCCCACCTTGACCTCCCAAAGTGCCAGGACTACAGGTGTGAGCCACTGCACTCTAAAGTGCTTTTCAATATTGATGTGACTAGAGCTTAACTCAAAAGTACTTCTACAGAACTGAAAGAACTTAGAGAAGTTTGTTATATTTAGTATAAATTTTAAAAATATACAAAATCCTCTTTTTATCACACAGACACACACATATAGGCATTTGTAAAAATCTTATTTCTTCATTACATTTGTATGATTCAAAATGCAGAACAATATAAAAAGGTACGTATTGGGACATCTGGGTTCCTCTCCCATCCTCATCCACTCTGTTCTTCTCTTCTTCCCCATATATGTAATCACTTTTCTTAGTATCCTTCTAGTATTTCTTTATGTAAATGTAAGAAAAAAAAGAATAAATGTTCTTATTTCCCCCTGATTTTTACTCAAAAGATAGTCTACTATTTACAGTGATTTGCACCTTGCTATTTTCGCTTAATTATCATCGAGCTCTTTCTGTAATGGTACATAGAGAACTTGCTCATTTTTTTTTAATAGCTCTTTAGTATTCATCTGTGCAGATGATTTATTTAACCATTCCCCTATAGATGAATACATGGCTAACCAACGTGGTTTTTGTAATATGTGTTTCTTAAACTCCTTCAGGTGGATGTGGACAGGAGCGGTGAAGTGCGACTTATAGAACTGGATGAATCTTTCAAAAGTGAACATACTGTTTTTGTAACACCACCTGAGATCCCCCATCTACCCAATGGTGAAGAACCCCCTTTACAGTACAGGTATTCAAGAGGCAGAATGTTTGAGATTGAAAAAGAGAAGCGATCCATCATCTGTGACGTAGCTTTCTAAGGACTGTGGTATTTTCAAAAATCCAAACTTTACAGATCCCTAATTTTTAGGTGGTAAGCAAGCTTATCCCACATCCGTTATTAAGTTTTGAGGTATAAAAATAAAAAATATATAATTTTGCATAATATAGACTTGGAAAGCTCTCTAATTATGTTTGCATAAGTATCTGTCCTCGCAAATGTTGATTAAATTCAAGTAGACTCCTCACCTCAAATGCAGCACTTTTATTATAGAATTCTGATCTTTTTTTCTCACTAAAGCTGGTTTCCTCACCTTCAGTCCCTCTTTTCATCCATACATGCATTGATTAATACAGCCTTGATTTACAAGAAGATGAAATCTAATTTAGAGTCAATATTTGTGGCCTTAATTTGTATAATATCATCTTTTAGGCTATTAATTTTGTCATGAGTTTTTATTTTTAAATCATAGAAATACAGAATTATCAGAATTGATCACTATTAATTTAGGAAATTTGGTTAGACATTGTGCTAAGGGCTTGGTATATAGACTTGAGTTCTACGCTGACCCTGCCTTCAAGTCTAGTGGAGAATAGAGGAAAGTCTTGAGCACAGTAAAATAGGGCTATGATAGAGGTAGATTTATTATTTAGTCTTTAGTCTTTATTATTTATTTTTACTTAAAATTGTATTTTCTTTTAGAATTTAAATGTTTTTTTAATTCTTCAGTAATACTTTGCTACTTTGTTTAAAGATTGTAAAACCACTTTACCTCTATTATTCATTGAGTTCACAGTTTGTTATTTTCATTGAAAAGGATTTTTCAGGACATCCTCATATATGACTAGCATTAAATCCTTCATTTTACAGATGAAAAAATGGCATGGTAGATGTTTGTGAATGTAGATTAATTCAGAAGCCACTTGATTTCTGTTCTTTTCATCTGGTAATGATGTTTTCATATCACTTTTTAAAAAATCTGTCTTTTGTCAAAGGTATTTCAAATATTTCTCTTAATTTTTCTCTTCTTCTTTTTTCCTTTTTCTTTTCTTTTCCTTTTTTCGAGACACAGTGGCTCTGTTGCCCAGGCTAGCGTGCAGTGTTGTAGTCACGGCTCACTGCAGCCTCGAACTCCTGGGCTCAAGGAATCCTCTTGCCTCAGCCTCCTAAGTAGCTGGGACTGTGGGTGCATGCCACCATGCCCAGTTAATTTTTTTTTAAATTTTTTGTAGAGACAGGATTTTACTGTTGCCCAGGCTGGTCTCAAACTCCTAGCCTCAAGTGATCTTCTCACCTTGGCCTCCCAAAGTGCTGAGATTACAAGTGTGAGCCACCACCTGGCCCCTTCTTTTTCTTTTTAAACAAGATCTCATTTCTTTGATCTCATTTATTTTATACTTCTTGGTCATCTTCTGGTATGTTTCACTAATATAGTTTTGTTTTTCTTTCTCTGGTTTGCTTTTAACTTTCTAATTTAAATTTTACTTTTAGATTTAGTCCTTGAACAAGAAAATTACTTAGCTTAAAACGTTTTCTTTTTTTTTAAAGTATAAATCATGTTTTTTCTTGAGGCTACCAATATAATTTTTTGGTATAATCATAACTATCATTGGAAAAACAAATGTCCTTAATGAGCACAGAGGGTCCTCCTAATAAGAGGTGACTCATGCACTTAATTATCCACGTAAAATAATGAGACATTTCCATAAGACACACGAAATGGTCTTATTATCTCACCATGTACATAGAATGAATTTTGAAAAGAGATACGGCTTTCCTGAATTTCTTTGCTGTTTCCACTGTTTCCTACTCAACATTCAATCATTACTAATATTTTATTATTCTACAGAATTTGCCTATAGTAATGAACAACAATTATTGTTTATCCTCTTTTGTTATAGTTAGGTTTGTTCTTAATTAAAACTGTATACCTTAAAAATATTGTGTAATCTTAAATAGGTTGGGTGCATTGTTTGGGAGCCTCTTTTCTTTTCAGCATCTCTTTATTCTAGCTGCTACCTTTTACTTACTTACTTATTTTAGAAATGAGGTCTCACTATGTTGCACAGGCCTGCAGTGCAGTGACTATTCATAGGTGTGATCATAGCACACTACAGCCTCGAACTCCCCGGCATAAGTTACCCACCTGCCTCAGCCTTCTGAGTAGCTGGGACTACAGGCATGCACAACTGTGCCTGGCCTAGCTGGTACCTTTTAAATGACCAGAGCACATTGTTCTAGCACCCTAATTAGACCTACCTGCTCATAGAGCCACCTATTCTAATCTTTTCTTCCTCTTCAACCTCCTCAATTTTCTTTCTCATAAATGAGGCCCTGAACCTGCTAGCTAACCTGATAAGCCAATTCATGATAATGTGAGAGCTGGGCCTGGTTTGCTAGTGTGTTAAACCTAAGATTGTTTTTTGCATCTTTCTAAGAGGGAGATTCTACAGTAAATATGTTAATCCAAAGCAATGACCTTAATGATTATTCTGTTTGAAAGAGTACCGATTTGGTGGACCCTTTACCAACTGTCACATTATCTATTATAATATGTTGGCAATATATTTACATGAATACTAACTTTTAAAAATTTTCTTGAGACTTTGGAGTTTGATGTCAAGTTCCAGAAAATTTAAATGTATTTTCCTTTTTCCCCAAAAAATATATACTTAAGTCTGTATTTTGCTATTACATTTCTAAACATTATAGTAAGAAAAGCAACATTAGTATGAATATTTTCTGAGCATATATCATAGTCTAATGGAGAAAGATAGTTAAAATAAATTCTAGGTTAAGAAGTTATTGATCATGATTTTTTTAGCTTCTAACCACAATGATCGTCTGTGTGTACTTGAGAACTTTTTTTCCTTTCTGAAACAGCTATAATGGATTTCCAGTTCTTAGGAACAATTTATTTGAGAGACCTGAAGGATTTCTACAAATGCGAAAGAACAAACTGCCTTCAAAATCAAGTAGCCCCAGTAGCCCTTCTCCTATGTTCAGAAGAACAAAACAGGTGCTTTGAAAATGTTGCATTCTTCCTGTAATCGAATAGCCTCCCTTAACATACTTTATAGCCCTGTATACAGCTATTACTAGATTATCATACACCCCAAAGCACTATGAAGATAGTTTAGGGTAATCTGACTTTTTTTTTTCTTTTTTTTTTTCTCTCTTTTTCTCTCTCTTTTTTTTTCTCTCTTCTTTTTTCGCTCTCTTTTTTTTTCTCTCGTTTTTTTCCTCTCTTTTTTTTTTCCTCTCTTTTTTTTTTTTTTTTTATAGCCAGTCAAATTTAGCAGTGGGGGGTTGAATACCAACTTTAGTGATACTGATGTTAGTAATTCTGATAACCCACTACCATCGGACCAGCCAGGGTAATCTGACTTTAAGAAATAAACAAATTCTCTTGTCCTAGAACTTTATTTTACATATCATTTAATGCAGATTCAAGCAGTGGCTTGAAAATACATTAATTATGGACAGATTTGTTGTGGAAACATTATAAAAGCATGTGACTTGTACTTGTTCAGCATTTAGCTAAATAATAATGCCTAAGTGTATAAATTTGTTAATAAAATCCTTATATTTTTTCTAGGAAATTAAGTCAGCCCATAAAATTGCCAAGAGATATTCTTCCATCCCTCAGATGTGGTCTAGGTGTCTGCTGCGTCACTGTTATGGACTGTGGTTTATTTGTCTCCCAGCTTATGTGAAAGTATGTAATTCAAAAGTCAGAGCTCTGAAAACAGCATATGATGTGCTTAAAAAAATGCAATCAAAGAAGATGGATCCACCTGATGAGGTAAGAGTTATTCTTTAAAGTGCATTATTCTAGATTTATATACATAGACATCTTTGTTTCAGTACACTTTGGAACTTGTGTTTCAGGTGTGCTACCGCATTCTTATGCAACTCTGTGGACAGTATGATCAGCCAGTGCTTGCAGTTCGAGTGCTTTTTGAAATGCGGAAAGCTGGTATTGACCCTAATGCCATTACTTATGGTTATTATAATAAGGTAAATTAACGTGATTTAATAGAGAAATAGTATTATTTTTGTCATCATACAATCTTAATTTAGTGGGAAAAATAATCTGTGCAGGGGCTATTATCATTTATTTTTACTAATTATTTTATTTTGTTGAATAAATAGGCTGTTTTGGAAAGTACCTGGCCTTCAAGAAGTCGTAGTGGCCGTTTTCTTTGGACAAAAGTAAGAAATGTTGTTTTAGGAGTAGCACAGTTCAAAAGAGCTTTAAAGAAACATGCACACTTATCACAAACAACTCTCTCAGGTAAAGGATTTATGTGTTTTACCTATTCTTCAAAATTAATTGACTAGTTACATTTTCATTTTTAGAAATTTTAAATAGTTTTAAAATATTGACTATATTTTAGTATTTATTGCCATTAATCAAATTCTAATATTAGAGTGCTCTTCCCATTTGAAAAACATCAGATTTCACTTCTGTTTCAACTGTTAAATTATCACCTTTTGGTAGTCTTGTTTGAGTGTTCATTAATAATTCACAATAGGTTTCTTTGTTACAGTTGTATTTTGCTAATTACGTGACACTTTCCTTGTTAAATATTATGTTAATAGATTTTTGGCTTGAGCAACAAGTTACTGTGTATTTTTGGTATATCCTTGAGTAGTAAATACTGTCAAATTGTGTTCTTAAGCAGATGGCAGTGACCTGGATGCTGTTAGTCATGGCAGCATGGATAGTGGTCATGGGACACACACTGTGGAGCAGGCACCTTTTAATACGGGTTTAATCAAAGTATATGCTACTGATGATAGATCTAGTACAGGTTTGTGTACGCTTATGTATACATTTATTATAGTACATTTTTAAAACTAGATTTGCTAGTCTATATTTTTAAAAATTTTTATTTTCAGTGGTGTGTTTAACTGTCGTCACTTTTTCATTTTATGTTAGGTACTTGATTTGATATTGAATTTAATAACTATATGCAATTTTATTCATTCTTTATTTGAATAGCAATAAAATTTAAGAGAGGTATAAAGTATTTTCTTCAAGTAGTTAGTTCATGATAATCCAGTTAACTCCAGATAGCACACAGATCTATTTACCATATCATTTTCTTAGAATAAATTCTTTGAAATTGTGAAAATGTTACTAGAGTTTAAAAAAAAAACCAAAAACTTATAGCTCTATATTTTCTTTAATAGTATTGGACTAATGTCAGTTTTCTGGTTTTGACAGTGTGCTATGGGTATGTAAGATACTATCATTGGAAGAAACTGAGTGAGGGTACCCAGAAACTCTCTGTACTGTACTATTTTTGCAGCTTTTGAGTTTTGAACTATTTTAAGATAAAAGTTTTAATAAAAAATTTTTAAATATATAAAAAGCATAGCATTCTAGCACTGAAGATGGCATTAATCTCTATGAAATATAAGATTTGTATATAAGCTTTTCCTTTTCTTACAACTGACACACTTAAATTACTTGCATAATTCTGTCCTTTTCATTATTACATTTTAAAAGTTACACATGACTTTTGAATGTAGTATAAGAGCAAGCTCTTAATGGATAGAAACTTTAATAATTGAAGCCTTACTAATACAATTTGAAAGCTCCTATCTCTGCAAATGACAACATTATTTTGATCTGTCTCCTTTTCTGCCTACTTTTAAGATTAATAAATGTAAGCTAATTGCATTGAAATGTAGTATGAATAGTTATTCTTCCTTGACTGGTTTTATTTCTTGATTAGGTAATATGAATTTAATCAGAGTTACAGTAATCATTCTTTGGGCATTATCTCTTAAAAATGAAGATGTCTATCTTATATTTTTAATTATGACTTTTAAAAAGGCTGTCTTAAAATAGTACAGAACCTAATAGAAGCATGATTCTCATCAAGATGATCTTCAGATTTTTCTATTTGTAGTTTCTTTGGAAATGGACCTGAAAATTTGATTAGAAAAAATAAAAACAAGACTATAACAAAGGTATTAATGTAAATACCTAGTGATACTTAATATTTCTTTGGGTAGTGCTTTACAAGTTTATAAAACCATTTCATATATAGTCTCATATAATCATAACAACTTTGACTTTTACAAATCTGGGAACCTGAGATCCAAACAAAAAGGTTAAGTGGTTTACTTAAAATCACATGTCTCCTAAAATAGAGAACTAGGATCCAAAAACCTTATCTTTTGAGGCTAATCTAGTGAAAGCAATTTGCCTGAAAAGATACAGAGCCAATGTATTAGAAGTTTAACAAAACAATGTGTAAGAAATTTTCTCATATTGATATAATTTTGCTTTTCTTAACATAACTTTAACACTAGATTTTTATCTCATTCCATGTATTTGTACTCGTGCAATTCCATAATTATTCAGTTAAATTTTTTGAAGAATTAATCACCTATCAATGAATTTTAAAAATCCAATTCTTTGGTAAAATCATTTAGACATTCAGCTCCAGTGATCTATGTGCACATGTTCTATTATGAATTCTTTGCAGATTTCTCTTCTACATTACTTAGTTGGAACTCAAACTTTCAGCTGGAAAGCTCATGAACTTGTATAAAAAAGTCTGTTTTGTCTGTAACTTTTGGAGCTTGCATAGTAGTGTCAATGTACATAATTACTTTTTTTTTTTTCTTTTTTTTTTTGAGACAGAGTCTCACTCTTTTGCCCAGGCTAGAGTGAGTGCCGTGGCGTCAGCCTAGCTCACAGCAACGTCACACTCCTGGGCTCAAGCGATCCTCCTGCCTCAGCCTCCCAAGTAGCTGGGACTACAGGCATGCGCCACCATACCTGGCTAATTTTTTCTATATATTTTTAGTTGTCCGATTAATTCCTTTCTATTTTTAGT
>CAUYSK010033483.1:0-36874 GCA_963575035.1 Avahi laniger
GGAATTGCTGGATCAAATGGTAGGTCTATTTTTAGTTCTTTAAGGTATCTCCATATTGCTTTCCACAGAAGTTGCACTAGTTTGCAGTCCCACCAGCAGTGTATGAGTGTTCCTATCTCTCCGCATCCACGCCAACATTTATTGTTTTGGAACTTTTTGATAAAGGCCAGTCTCACTGGAGATAAGTGATATCTCATCGTGGTTTTGATTTGCAGTTCCCTGATGATTAGAAATGTTGAGCATTTCTTCATATGTTTGTTGACTATTAGTCTGTCTTCTTTTGAAAAGTTTCTGTTCATGTCCTTTGCTCACTTTTTAATGGAGTTGTTTGATTTTTTCTTGTTGATTTTCCTAAGTTCTGTATAGATTCTAGTTATGAGCCCTTTATTAGATGTATAACACGCAAATATTTTCTCCCATTATGTAGGTTGTCTGTTTGCTATCATGATAGTTTCCTTGGCTGTGCAGAAGCTTTTTAATTTGATCAGGTCCCATATATTTATTTTTGTTGTTTCTGTGATTGCCTTTGTAGTCTTCTTCATAAATTCTTTCCCTAGGCTGATGTCTCTAAGAGTTTTTCCAACATTTTCTTTTAGAATTCTTATGGTTTCACACCTTAGGTTTAAGTCTGCTGTCCATCATGAGTTGATTTTTGCAAGAGATGAAATGTGTGGATCCTGTTTCAGTCTTCTACATGTGGCTCTCCAGTTTCCCCAGCACCATTTATTGAATAAGGATTCTTTTCCCAAGTGTATGTTTTTGTCTGCTTTGTCAAAGATTAGATGGCTATATGAGGATGGATTTATATCTGGGTTCTCAGTTCTGTTCCATTGGCCTATGTCTCTGTGCTTCTGCCAGTACCACGCTGTTTGGTTACTATAGCCTTGTAGTATAACTTGAAGTCTGGTAAATTGATGCCTCCTAATTTGTTCTTTTTGCTTAAGGTTGGTTTAGCTATACAGGGTCTTCTCTGGTTCCATACGAAGTGTAGAATTATTTTTTCTAGATCTGTGAAAAATGATGTTGGTATTTTAATAGGGATTGCATTGAATCTGTGGATCACTTCAGGTAGTATAGACATTTTAACACTGTTGATTCTGCCGACCCATGAGCCTGTTTACGTCCTCTATTATTTCCTTTCTCAGTGTTTCATAGTTCTCCCTACAGAGGTCTTTTACCTCCTTAGTTAAATATATTCCTAAGTATTTTTATTTTCTTTGTTGCTATTGTGAAAGGTATTGAGTCTTTGATTTGGTTCTCAATTTGAATGCTGTTGGCGTATATGAGTGCTACTGATTTGTGTACATTGATTTTGTAACCTGAGGTTTTGCTGAATTTATTCATCAATTCCAGTAGTCTCATGGCAGAATCTTTGGGATTTTCTAGATATAAAATCATATAGTCAACAAAGAGTGACAATTTGACCTCTTTGGCCCCCATTTGGATGCCCTTGATTTCCTTTTCTTATCTGATTGCTCTGGCTAGGACTTCCAACACTATGTTGAATAGAAGTTGTGATAGAGGGCAACCTTGCCTGATTCCAGTTCTAAGTGGGAATGCTTTCGTTTTTCCCCAATCAGTATGATGTCGACTGTGGGTTTGCTGTATACCACTTTTATCATTTTGAAGTATGTCCTGTCTATGCTTATTTTTTTAAGTGTTCTTATCACAAATGGGTGCTGAATTTTGTTGAATGCCTTTTCTACATCTATTGAGAGGATCATATGGTCTTTGTTTTCACTTCTATTTATGTGGTGAATTACATTTATAGAGTTGTGTATGTTGAACCATCCCTGCATCTCTGGGATGAAGCCCACTTGGTCATGATGGATTATTTTTTGATAAATACCTGAATTTGGTTTGCTAGATTTTGTTGAGAATCTTTGCATCTATATTCATAAGGGATATTGGACTGTAGTTTTCTTTGCTGTGTCCTTTTCTGGCTTTGGTATCAGGGTGATGTTGGCTTCATAACACATTTTGGGGAGTATTCTTTCCTTCGCAATGTTGTAGAATAATTTATGCAGAAGAGGCACCAGTTCTTCTTTGTAGGTTTGTAAAATTCATGTGTGAAACCATCTGGTCCAGGACTTTTTTTGTAGGAAGGTTTTTTTATTGCTGCTTCAGTTTTGGTACTTGTTATTGGTCTGTTCAGGAATTCTATTTCTTCCTGACTGAGCCTAGGAAGGCTGTATGTTTCTAAGAATTTGTCCATTTCTTCCATGTTTTCAAGTTTCTGTGCATAGAGATTTTTATAGTATTCATAGATGATATTTTGTATTTCCACGGTATGAGTTGTAATTTTTCCTTTTTCATTATTGATTGAGCTTATTAAAGTCCTTTCTTTTCTGTTTCTGCTTAATCTAGTGAAAGGTGTGTCAATTTTATCTTTTCGAAGAATGAACTTTTTGTTAATTTGTTAATTTGTTTTTTATTAATCTTCCATATAGTTTTTGTTATTGATTTCATTTAGTTCTGCTCTGATCTTGGGTATTTCTTTTCTTCTGTTGGGTTTGGGATTGGTTTGCTCATCCTTTTCCAGTTCTTTGAGATGATTCATTAGATTGTTGATTTGTGATCTTTCTGTCTTTTGGATGTAGGCATTTATGGATATAAATTTTCCTCTCAGGACTGCTTTAGCTGTGTCCCACAGATTTTGATAACTTGTGTCTCTTTTCTTATTTAGTTCAAAGAATCCTTTGATTTCCATCTTAATTTCCTCCTTAACCCAATAATTGTTCAGCAGGAGATTGTTTAGTTTCCATGACTTTGTTTAGAGATGAGAGTTTCTGTTGGAGTTGATTTCTAATTTTATTCCCCTGTGGTCTTAGAAGAAGCATGGTATAATTTCTATTTTTTTAAAATTTGTTGAGACATGTTTTTTTGGCTTAGGATATGGTCAATATTAGAGAATGTCCCATGAACTGATGAGAAAAATGTATGTTCAGTGGTTTGGGGGTAGAATGTTCTGTAGATGTCAGTCAGGCCCATTTGTTCTAGAGTTCTGTTTAAGCCCATTGTTTTTTTTGTTTATTTTCTGTTTGGAGGATCTGTCCCCTTCTGTCAGAGGGGTGTTGAAGTCCCTGGTTATTACAATGTTGCTATCATTTTTTTTACATAAAGTAGGATTTGCTTTATGAATCTGGGTGCACCTGAGTTAGGTGCATAAATATTTAGGATTGTTGTCTTCTTGTTGAATTTTTCCCTTTACCATTATATAGTGACCCTCTTTGTCTTTCATTACTTTTGTTGATTTGAAGACTAAGTTATCCGATATGAGAACTGCCATGTCAGCTTTCTTTTGGTTTCCATTTGCATGGAATATTGTTTTCTGTCCCTTCACCTTGAGTCTAAATGAATCCTTATGGGTTAGATGTGTTCCCTGAAGACAGTAGATACTTGGCTTGTGTATATTTATCCATTTGGCCAGCCTATGTCTCTTCAGTGGGCAGTTCAAGCTATTCACATTTATTGAAAGAAATTGATAAGTGGGGAGGATTTTTGTTCATCCTGTTGAGTAGAACTTTGTTGCTTTGTTTTCTCTCTTTAGCCATTGTGGCATCTGACCTTTGACCTTTAGCTTTTGGAGGATTTTACACTGGCGAGTGTCTGTTGTGCTGATCCATGTATAATGCTGTTCTGAGTACTTCCTGCAGGGAATGTCTTGTTTTGACAAATTCCCTCCATGGTTGCTTGTCTGAGAAGGTCTTTATTTCTCCTTCATATAAGAAACTTAGTTTCACAGAACCAAAATTCTAGGCTGGGCACCATTCTCTTTGAGAAGACTGAGAATGGGGCCCCAGTCCCTTCTGGCTTGTAGGGTCTCAGTTGAGATTGTGCAGTTAGTCTAATGGGTTTTCCTTTGTAGGTTATACACTGCTTTTGTCTTACGGCTTGTAAGAGGACCTCTTTTATGCTTACTTTGGCCATTCGGATAACAATGTGTTGTGGTATCTTCCTCTTTTGATGAATCTCCCAGGAGTCCTTTGAGCTTCTTGTATCTGGATATCTAGATGTCTAGCAAGGCCAGGGAAATTTTCCTCCATTATTCTCTCAAATAGATTATCCAACCTTTGTGTATTTTCTTCCTCACACTCAGGGATGTCTATGATTCTTATGTCAGCCCTCTTCACATAATCCCATATTTCTTGTAGTCTTTGCTTTTTTCTCTATTTCTTTGCTCTATCTCTGTGACTGATTTGTTTAATTGAAAGGTGTTGTCTTCAATCCCTGAGATTATTTCTTCTGCTTGAGCTAGCCTATTTTTGAGTATTTCCATTGTGTTTTGTAATTCCTTGAATAAATTTTTCACTTCCAGAAGTTCTGTTTGATTTTTCTTCAATATTTCAATTTCTTTAGTGTATTTTTCATTCATTTCTTGCATTCTTTTTGTGGTTTCTTTGTGTTGGGTTCCCATTGTGTCTTGCATTTCATTGAGTTTTATTACAATCCATGTTAAAAATTCTTCTGTCATTTCAGTGTTCTGATTTTGGTTGGCATCCATTGCTAGAGAGCTGGTGTTCCCTTTTGGGGGTGTGCTCTCACTTTGATTCTTCATACTTCCAGAGTTCTTTCACTGATTCCTTCTCATCTGGAGTAGCTGTTGCTTCTCATCTTTGGATTTTCATTTGGATAATGACACGCCCTGTTTAGTCTCTGAGCCAGTATGTGGTGTTTGTAGGTGAGATTTGACCACCCTCTGTATCATGAGTCAGTAGATGCAGTAAAAGGGTGTTCAAATTGACCTCCCTGTCAGTAGGTGGTGCTTGTTGGGAGGGGCAAGCTACAGTGTTGTTTTTGGTTCCTGTAACCAGCTCTTGTTTCTCTGGAGAGGCACTCTAGTGCCTCAGGTGCTGGGTGGGTCCCTGGGACTTCCAGGTGTGTCCTTATTGTCCACCTCAGCAGGGACAGGTGGAGGAGTGAGGCTGGGTGGAGCTGGGTTGGGTGAGCCTGCCCTCAAGCTCCACAAATGCTATTAGCAGGGGTCAAAGGTCTGTTCCCTGCCTCTGGGCAAAGCTGCCAAGGAGGGGCTGAAATGGTCTCACTCTGCCAAAGAGTCTGTGTGTGGGGCTGGGGCTGTCTGAGACCTGAAATCTGGAGCAGGTCTTGCTCCTTTCCACCTTCCTCTGTTCTACGATTTCTTCTGGGCCTCTGCCGGCAGGCAGGACCTCAAGCCAGCTGAGCTCCCCTGATTGCAATGCGGGCTGGGAGGTTCCCTGCCCAGGATCGCAGCCTGAGCTGGGAGCGCGTCCCTCCCATGGGAGAAGGGGTGCCCTGAGAGCACGCCATAGCTAGGACCCACTCTGCCCTCTCACCCCTGCTCTGCCCCTGCAGGCACCCCCCCCCCACCTCGTGGAGACTAACTCACAAATATCCCCTCTGTGCCCCCAGGCAATTCGATTGAGACCTGGGTGTACAGGATCTGGCCTGCAGGCTTTTCCCCTGGGCCCTGGAGATCAGTTCCTGTCCATGCCAGGTAGAAGAGTCCGGTCCCAAGTCACCCATGGTGTGCCCAAGCTGGATCATTGTCCCTCTGCCTCAGAGTTTGCCACACTCTGCTGAAGTCACCAGGCAAACAGCACCAGGAAGGGCTGGAGAGTAGGGAGCTCATAGTCTGAGCACCCCTCAGGCCACTGCAGGGCCCAAAAGGGAAAGGTCTAAGCCCCGTTCCCTGTGGATGCCTCTGTGTGGTGGCTAAATTGTCTCTCTCAGCAGCTGCAGGTGGGGGAAGGGAAGAGGAGCATGAAGGTCTAGGTGGAGGAAGGACAGCACGCTGGTCATCTCCAGCCCTCCCTGCAGGAGACAGTCCTCCCAGAATGACTGGGCTCTGGAGTCACACAGATCTCCCGGGACCCACTGGACCCCTGCAGCTCCTCCATTCTTGGCTGGAGTTGGGAAATGTCTGTGTGGGGAGAAGCAATATGGAACCTGAGGAGTTGAGGCCCCCCAGGGAGGACAAAGGTGCCCAGTGAGTAGAGAAACAATATGGTGCCTGCTGATCAGCTCAGGTCTGTGGGCAGGAGGTGCCCTAGGGGAGCTGGGAGCCTGGTGCCCTGTCCACAAGAAGCTCTTCGCTCACTGGCAGCAGCAGTCTCTGTGCTGGTGTCAGCAGGTCTCTCCAGCAGCTTGGGAGTCCACCAACAGCCTGAGATGCATGGGAGGGAAATTTTAACCACTTCACCTACTCTTCTCACTGGTCTCCAAGCCTCTCAGGGCTTAATCCCCATCAGTGACTTTCTCTTTCCAGTTCTGCTCAGCAACCTCTTCCCCTGGAGTCTCCAGTAGGTTGAGCCTTTCTTCTGACCCTCATCCAATCTATGTTTGTCTGTCTGTTTTTTCTTCTTTCATCTAAAATTTCTCCTTCTTGCAGAGATGCTCTGGCTGGTGGTGTCTCTTGTCCACCATCTTGCCCTCTGTCTATTTTTTCTTTATTATTTAAAGTATTATAGTTCTTTTCTATTGTGCTAACACCATGTGCTAACCAGTCTACCCTTCCCCTTTGAGGGGCAATGCCCCCTCTAGCATATATCAAGTTCACATATATTAATGAATCTTTTTCCAGCTCTCTATTTCATTAGTTTATTTGCCCATCCCTGAATCATATCATACTCTCGTAAGAACTACAGCTTTATAAAATGTCTTGTTATCTGTAGGTAAGTCTCCCACCTTTATCTGGGGTGTTGTGTGAAAGTCTTCAGGTATGTCTTGGCTCCTGTATGTAAATTTTGTAAATCAGCATGAAAACCCATTTTGGATATAGATTAGAAATACATTTAATTTTTAGGTCAATTTAAAGAGAATTTTCACCATTATGGAGTCTTCCCATCCATGAATATGGTATATGTCTCCATTTGTTTAGGCCTTCTTTCATGCTTTCCAACAAAGTTCAATCATTTCTAGGTCTTGCACATTATTATTGCATGTATTGCTAGAAACATTGTGTGTTTTTTCACCATTAATGGCATTTTACATTACAAATCTAATGTTTGCTAATTATGAATTTATATTCTACAATTCATTAATCTCTTCGATTAATTCTAATAGTTATCTGTAGATTACCTGGGTTTTTTTCTTTAAAAATGGTTCACACGCAGTAAGTTTACTTTTTTCCTTTCTAGACCCTACAAAAAATTTCTTTTTTTCCCCACAATGTGCATGTAGGCTCTATAGCACAATGAAGCATAAAGTGGAGCTGATTTTAAAGAGTGGTGCTGAATTTTACCATTAAGGATAATATTTTCCATGGATTTAATCACCTTTATGAGGATAAGGAAATTCTCTCATATTCTTTGGTTGCTAAGAGGTTTTTGTCACCCTTAAATCATAACTTAGTGTTTATCTTCTCTAACTTTTTGGTTCAGTAGTATATTTTTGTATCTCCATTATTAGTTATTAGTATTATTATTTTACACACTCAATGCTCCTTTAGATTAATCTATATCATCTTGCATTTTCTGTACTCACCCAAGCTTCCTGTATCCATTCCATCTTCCCGAGTTCAGTGTTATTTGGGTCACAGTATATTTCTTAGTGGGGTGTTATGTGAAAGTCTTAAGTGGGACAATCTTTCAGGATGTTTAGGTTCTTAAAGTCTCCATTTCACCCATTCTGTAGGTTGTCTTTCACCCTGTTGATTGTTTCTGTGGCTGTGCAGAAGCATTTAGTTTGATATACTCCTATTTGTTTATTTTTGCTTTTTGTTGCCTGTACTTTTGAGGGCTTATTTATAAAATCTTTTCCCAGGCTAATATCCTGAAGAATTTCCCCTATATTTTCCTCTAGTAGTTTTATAGTTTCAGATCCTATATTTAAGTCTTGAGTGTATCGAGTTGATTTTTGTATGAGATAAGAGATATTTACAAACTATTTATCCTATAGGGGATTAGTATTCAAAATGTAAAAGGAACACAAATGTCTCAACAGCACAAAACAACAACAACAACAAAAAACTGATTAAAAAAATGTTCAAATGATCTGAACAGACATTTCTCAAAAAAAAAAAACATGTAAATGGCCAAGAAATATATGAAGAAATGCTCAATATCACTAATCATCAGGGAAATGTAAATCAAAACCACAATGAGCTATCATCTCACCCCAGTTAGGGTGGCTATTATTAAAAAAAAAGACAAAAATAGCAAATTCTGGTGAGGATGCAGGGAAAAGGGAACTCTTATACATTGCTGGTGGGAATGTAAACTAGTACAGTCACTATGGAGAAGAGCATGGAGGTTCACAGCAGTTCTATGTGTAGGTTCAAGTAGGTTTTTGAACCTACGAATAGAACTACCATATGATCCAGCAATCCCACTACTGGGTATTATCCAAAGGAAAGGAAATCAGTATATCAGAGAGATGTCTGCACCCCAATGTTTACTGCAGCACTATTCACAACAGCCAAGATATGGAATCCACCTAGGTATCCACTAACAGATGAATGGATAAAGAAAGTGTGGTATATCTCACAATGGAATACTATTCAGCCATAAAAAACAATGAAATCCTGTCGTGTGGGGCAACGTGGATGAGCCCGGAGGACATTATGTTAAGCGAAGTAAGCCAGGAATAGAAAGTTAAACACCATGTGTTCTCACTCATATGCAAAAGCTAAAATAGTTGATCTCATAGAAGTGAAAAGTAGAACAGAGGTTACCAGAGGCTGGGAAGGGAGGGATAGGGACAGGTTGTTAAAGGATACAAAATCATAGTTTTAAGGAATAAATTCTAGTGTTCTATATGGCACTGTAGGATGACTAAAGTTAGCAGCAATAATATATATTTTCAAATAGCTAGAAGAGAGGATATTGAATGTTCTCAACACAAAAACATGATAAATGTTTGAGATGAATATGCTAATTATTCCGATCCGATCACTATATATTGTATGTATGGAAACATCACTATGTACCCGCAAGTATGTACAATTTTTGTGTGTCAATTAAAAAATAAATAAAAATCTTAAAAGGTCATCACTTCATACCATCTCTCGAATACTGCTCATCGGGGTATGGATTCCAGATGGATGGCTGTTTCCTTTCGCACTTGGAGCATCTACTATTCCACTGCGCGTGATCGTGCCTGTGGCAATGAGGAGTTTGCTCCCAGTCTAATCACAGTTTCTTTATTGATATGTTCTCTCTTACAAATTGCTTATAATGCTTATTTCTTTCTTTGGTAATTTTTTGATTTTAATATTGCTTTTAAAGGCAGTGTTATTGAGGGAAGATTGACATGCAATAAACTGCACATAGTGAAAGTGTAAAATTTGATACGTGGATGTGTGTTTACACTTGTGAAACCACAGCTACAATTAAGACAAGATGTCCCTCTCCCCAGCATCTCCTTGAACCGTTTGTCATCCTTCGCTCCTGCTTCCCCACCCTCAGCCCCATCCCAGGCAACCACTTACATGCTTTCAGCCACTATAGGTTAGTTTTTATTTTTCTATAACCTTATATAAATGGAGGCATAGAATATGTCCTCATGTTTTGGGGAGGTTCTGGCTTCTTTCCCTCCACAAAATTGTCTCAAGATTTATCCATGTTGTTGACAATATAACAATCTATCCCATTCTATGGCTGAAGAGTCTTCAATTTTATGAATATGCACAATTTTTTAATGTATTCACCAGTTGATGGAATGTTTGGATTGTTTCCAGTTTTTGGTTATTAGGAATAAAACTGTTATAAACATTTGCATACAAATCTTTATATAGACATATGCTTTATTTCTCTAGGAATGGAATGGCTGGATCATATGGTAGGTGTGTGTTTAGCTATTTAATAAACTGCCAAAGTGTTTTCCAAAATGGTTGTACAATTTTTACATTACCACCAGTGTGCACAAGAGTTCCAGTTGCTCTACATCCTTGCCATCATGTGGTAGGTCAGTCTTTATAATTTTAGACATTCCAGCAGGTGTGTAGTTGTATCACCTTGTGGTTTTAAAGTGTGTCACTTTATTGATCGATACTATTGAGCATCATTTCATGATCTTATTTGCCATCCATATTTCTGCTGGTGAAAGTATCTGTTCAACTCTTTTACCCCTCTTTTTATAGGATATTTTGTTTTTTATTATTGAGGTTTGAGAGTGTTTATATGTTCTGCACAGAAGCCCTTTACAGATATGTGATTTGAAAATATATTCTCCCAATCTGTCGTCTTTTCATGCTCCTGACAGTGTATTTTGAAGAGTGGAAGTTGTTAATTTTGATGAAGTGCATTCTGTCAATTTGTTCTTTTATGTATTATGCTTTTGATGTTGTATCTAAAAAATCTTTGTCTAATCCAAGGTCACAAAGATGTTCTGACGTGTTTTCTTTTTAGAGTTTTATGGTTGGATCTATGGTCCATTTTGAATTAAATTTTGGATATGCTGTGAGGTATGGATCAAAGTTCACTTTTTTCCCATCCAGCATCATCTATTGAAAAGACTGTAATTTATCCCTTGAATTGTGCTTTTGTCAAAAATCAATTGACCATATGTCTCTATTGTGTTTCATTGATCTATTTGTCTATATTTACGTCGATACATATTGTTTTAATATAACTCTATAATTAGCCTTGAAATCAGATAGATAAGTTTTCCAACATTGTTCTTCTTTTGCAAAATTATATTGACTATTCTAGGTCCTTCATATTTCCATATAAATTTTAGAATTCAGTTATCAAGTTCCATAACAAAGCCTGCTGGAATTTTTATTGACATTTTACTGATTTATAAATCAACTTGAGGCAAATAGACATCCTAATAACTTCAAGTCTTCCTATCCATGAACATGGTATATGTTCCATTTAGTTAGATCTTCTTTACTTCCTCTCAGCAATGTTTTGTAGTTTTCAATGTACAGATTTTACACATCTTTTGCTAGATTTATGCCTACCCATTTCATATTTTTTAATGGTATTGTAAATGGTATTGTTTCTAAAATTTCAATTTCTGATTGCTGTATGTAAAAAAAATACAATCGATTTGTTTATACTGATCTCGAGCCCTGACACTTTACTAACTCATTGATTAGTTCTAGTAGCTTTTAGATTCTAGTAGCTTTTGTAGATTCTATGAGCTGTTCTACATCGTTAATAAGAAAGTGTTGTTTCTTTTCATCTGAATGACTTTTAGTTCTTTTTCTTGCCTATTGCACTAGATAAAACCTCCAGTATAATGTTTAGTAAGAGTGGTGAGAGTGGACATTCTTGCCTTGTTCTGAGTCTTAGGAAGATAAAGCATTTTAGCTGTTGTTTGTTTTTTTGTAGATGCCTTTATCAGGTGAGGAAGTTTCATTTTATTACTAGTTTTCTGAGGGTTTTAAATCATGAATCAATGCTGGGTTTTATCAAGTGCTTTTTTATGGAGATAATCATATGTGTTTTTCTTTTTATTCCATTAATATGATGAATTTCATTGGTTGTTTTTTGAATGTTAAACCAACTTTGTCTTCTTGGAATAAACCCCACTTTGCCATGATATAGGTAGATTTGCTAAAGTTTTGGTAAGAATGTTTTCACCTTTGCTCATGAGTGATATTGTTCCTTGGTGTTGTTTCTTGTGATGTCTTTGTTTGGTTTAATTGCAAGGTAATGCTGGCTTCATAGAGTAAGGGAAGTATCCCTTCCTTTTCTGTGTTCTGGAAGAGTTTGCATAGAATTTGTATTATTTCTTCCTTAAATATTGGTGGTCTTCACCATAAAAACTGTCTGGGCTACAGGCCCAGTAGTTTTCTTTGTCATAAGGATTTTAATCACAAACTTGATTTTGTTAATAGATATTCAGGTTATCTATTTCTTCTTGAGTGAACTTTGGTAGTTTATTTCTTTCAAGTGATTTTTCTACTTCATCTAAGTTGCTCAATTTATTGGCAAAAAGTTGTTCACGATAGTCTGTTCTTTCCCTTTAATGACTGCAGACTATTTGGTGATGTCCATGGTCTCATTCCTGATACTGTAACTTGTGCCTTCTTTCTTTTTTCTTGATCTGTTGGGCTAGAAAGTTAACAACTTAATTGATTGTTTGAAATAATCAGTTTTTACTTTCATTAATTTTCTTCGTAGTTTTCCCTTTTCTCTTTCGTTGATTTCTGCTCTTTTTATTATTTTCTTCATCTGCTTTCTTTGGGTTTAATTTGCTTTTCTCTTTCCCGTTTCTTAAATTTAAAGCTTAGGTCACTGATTTGAGACTTTTCGTTTTTACTATAATGTGGGCTCTTAGTACTTAAATTTCTCTGCAAGCGTATAGTAGCTACATCTACTCAATTTTAATATGTCATGTTTTCATTTTCATTCAGCTCAAAAAATCTTTCCAATTTTCCTTTTGATTCCTTATTGGAGCCATGGGTTATTTAGAAGTATGTGCTATTCAATTGCCAAATATTTTGGATATCTAGATATCTTTCTGTTATTGATATCCGATTTAATTCCATTTTGACTGAGAATTTGATTTGTATAATTTGAATCTTGTACATTTATTGAGACTTGTTTTATGGCCCAGAATATGGTCAATCTTGGTAAATACTTTATGTGCACTGGAAAAGATTTTGCCATTGTTGGGTGGAATGGTTCATACATGTCCATTAGGTCAAATTGGTTGATGGTGTTATTCAAACCTCCTGTATTTATTTTTTAACCAATTTCTGTCTACTTTTTCTAATAATAACTGGTGATTTTGACGGGATGCCAGATATCACGATTTTTATGCTGTTGGTTGCTATGTATTGTTGGACTCCTTTAAATATTCTTGGACTTCGTTATGGGACACAGTTATTTTTACTATATATCTGTGAAATAAAAATAAAATCTCAAGGCCCCTAACAGACTGAATGGACCCCCTTTGGCCAAGGAGACCCCAGAAAGACTTTTAAAAATTAGGTTTCACAGCCATGGTGAGACGGGAGGTCGGCCATGCCTCAGCATACCCCCTTCCTTACTGATGGGCAGCAGAATTCTTTCCTAAGAGTTAGGCAGAAACCAGCCTTGGGAGAACAAAGAACGGAAGACTCGCTCCTCCACTCACTTCCACCAACTGCCTGATACCGCAGCCAGACTCCCTCCCCGTCTGTGGTTTGCTGTGACAACTGGCCAGTTTCACGGTGTGCTCCTTCCTGACAAGTGGCCTCCAGCCTTGGACTGGCTGGATTACAGCGGCTGCGATAAAGCACCTTCGTGTCCTCCGCTTTGCCTTTTGACACAGACAGCCTCATTTTACTACATTTCGATGTTAAGTCTCCACCCCAAAGTGAACATGGAACGTGTAACATACATGTTTGCTTACCACGCGTGTGTGCGACTTCCCTCACGAACGTCACAGCTCCTCCTGTAACCCGTTAAATACATGGATTTAGCATGAAGCCTGGCCTCACCCTTGCCCCAGGGGAGGGCCTGGGAAAGCCTGCAGGTTGCAAATTTTTTTAAAAAATAAAGCTCTACTTTTCCGAAGTTATAGAGCTCATGATTTTTAAGTTGATAATTCTTTTTGAGGCTTATACTCAAGTTTTTATAGTTGGGGCCAGAGCAGCCTTTCGACTAGGGCTGTTTTTGCCCCGCTACCGAGACAGACCCTTCCGAGTCCTCTAACCCTGCGGTCCCGACCCGGCCACGTTCCTGTTAGGAACTGCGCTCCCTAACGCCGCCTGAGCTCCGCCTCCCCCCAGCCCGCTCCCACCCCGTCCGTGGGAAAATTGTCTTCAAAGAAACCAGTTCCTGGTGCCAAAGGTTGGAGACGGCAGCTCTAACCCACGCTTTATGTACCGTGAGATTTTGCCGTTCTGGCTGGTGGGAACGTGAGTAGTTCATCCTCAGCCCTGTGTCAGCTGCAGAGGTTCCCCCGCATTCCTGTGCGGGGGACCTTCCCTGGCCTTGAGCCCCTTCTCCACACGCGTGTGCGGACCGGTCTCAGCGGAAGGCCGCCGGGCACGTCTGTGCGGAGGCTGCAGCCCTCTCCGCGCGGCTGTCTTCTCTGCCTGCATTTCCCTGTGCACATCCTCGGCTCTAGAATTCTCGATCCTCGACTCGGTCTCCCCCACTCGGGGAGCCCTGGCTGTGCCGAGTCCTGGATGCTCCCTCCAGGCAGTGAGCCGGGTGTCACAGAGGTCTTCTCATCTGTGTCCTCTCTCCGGGATCGCTCTCCTGCCCTGCCTGGTTTCAGTGTCTCCAAACTGTTGTTTTCCGTGTCTTACCTGGGGTTGAAGTTGTCTAACATGGGAGGGGAAATCCAGTCTCTGCTGCTCCACTGTGACTGGAAGCAGAAGTCTGCACTGCACAATATTTACGCTGTGTTGGGAGCTATTTATTGGTTTTCAATTTGAAAAACTAGCGGAGAGACAAAGCGTGGAAGGTTTAGCTGTAATTTCAAAACAGAGCTAAGTACCGTGAGCGTCATCCGTGGAAAGTGGCCGTACGGCTGGCAGATCCCAGGGCCCGAGCGGTCGGCGGGATGCGGTGGTGGGTGATGTGAGGTATTATCGTTTTTCATCTCACATAGTAAGGAGCAACGTTTTTCTGTCTAAAACTAATAAATCAGGACATAAAGGCTTGGGCCGCTTATTTAGAGTTTCTCAGGACAACTGCAGAAATCTTAATGACCGGAGAAGCGCGGCTGCATTTTGGGGCTGGCTCCCCGAGGCGAGCCTGTGTCTTCCTCACCTCCCCATTCCGGCGCGTGACCCCTGCGTGCGCCAGCGAAGGACGAGGGACGGCGGGTTGGGGGTTTGAGGGGGCAGAGGGAATGGCCTCCCTTACTACCTAGAGCCCTCTGCGTCCCGCTCTCAGAGGTCACTCTACACTATCCACACCTCCCACTTCGTCGCCTGAACTGCTTTCTGAGGTGACAGTTATCAGCCACCTGTGAGCTGCAGGACCTGACGCTGAAGCCCAAGACAAGCCAGCAGTCATGGCACCTTGGCATGGGAGCCCTGCAAGGGCGGCAGGAGGTTTTTGGGTCCAAATCCCTCATTTTTCATCTGGGAAAAGTGAAGTCCAGGGTGGGACGCTCTTGGCCGAGGTCACGTGTCAGGGCGTGGCAGAACCCCGGCTCCCGAGCCCCTATTCGAGGCCTCCTCCAAAGCTTCACTCCCCAGAAGGAAGGATGCTGACCTGGCCCAGAGAAAGCTGAGTGGTGACTTGGTCAAGCAGAGTCAGTGTGAACACGTGCATGTGTGCGTATGCGTGGATATGTGCGTACATGCATGTGCGTACGTGTGTACACAGGCGTGACTCTATTCAGAGCCATGTCCCCGCCTGGTTGGGAGCCCCCGGCAGGACCGTGCGTGCCTCGGGCGTGGACAGGGGCAGGATGTGGGGGGAAGTGGAGAGAAGTCGCTGGGTCAGCCAAAGCTCTCAGAACGGGGACACAGAACAAAGGCAAAGGACTTACACCCAGGGTGTCTGACCACTTGTTTGTCACTCAGGGGACAGAAGGAGCCAGGCCTCCCTCCCTGCCTGCCCATGACAGCGGCAGGACTAGCGACTAGACAGGACGGGCGGTGGGTCTGGAACGGTGCGCCCTGACGGCCGGGTCATCCCTGCTGCGACAGTCGCGTGAGCACAGACCCTGTGGTGTTCAGAGGCGGTTCCAGCTAGAAATTGCACAGAAGTAGAAGCAAAGTCTTGCAAAGGGCTCCAAAAGTCAGTTAAATCCGAGTTATGGGGCAATCGCAGCAAAAGGCACTCCTCGAGTTTCTTGAGTGGATGGAGGGTGCACGGGATGGGATGGATGGGCGGGGGACAGGTGGCTGGGAGGACGCTGGCAGAGTCCCCAGCTGAGGCTGGACCTGCAGGGGACCCACAGCCAGCAGCCGGGCCGGCCAGGGAGAGCCAGAGCCCTGGCCGATGCGGGCCTCCTGGAGGTCGGACTCCTGCAGGAAAGCTAAGGTCGCGCAGACCATCTGTCCACGCATACATTCATTCATTTGTTCACACACTTGTTCACTCACTCACTCATTTGTTCACTCATCAATTCACTCATTCATTTGTTCCACTCCTCACTCACTGTCCCTCCCTCCATCCCTGCACGAGGAAAGACGCTGCTCCCTGACCCGTTGTCTGCCCGGCCCGCACTGGCCACATGCGGCTCTGTCTTGTTTTGACCACAATTTTAAGGGGAGATTCACTCACCCACCGTCTTACAAATGTGGAAACCGAGGCCAGCCGTGCCAGCTCCGTTCTGCCTCCCCGTCCCCCGCCCGGTGCACGGAGCCCGGGTGCTGGAGCCAGACCCGAAGATGCCTCCATTGGTCCCGGCGTGATCGGCACGGCAGGATGATGACATCTGGAGTCGAGACGGAAGCTCTTGCCGACCCTGAGCTGAGCTCCTTTCCAGAGGACGTGGCATCACGGCCTGGCGGGGGAGCCGGGGCAGCCTGCGACTGCTGCCCAGATTGGGTTCCCTGGCCTGTCCCCAGGGTTGGGCCCTGGATCTGCCACATCCCTGGACCAGCAGAGGAGGGACCAGGCAGTGCCTGGGGTGGAGAGAGGTGAGGAGCAGGCCGGGGAGACTTTCATGGCTGTGACAGAGACGAGACGCTAGACGCCCCCTAGCCCCCAGGTCCCGAGGGTGCCCTGGCCTGCAGGTCATCAGCTTCCTGGAGAACCCCAACAGGTGACGGAAGTGCTGGGCAGGAAAGGGTTAAGGACGAGCGGAACAAATCTAATTTACATGCAAAAGTGTCTCGTCCTTTCATCCTGACAACCCAAGGCCTGTGCAAACCAATCAATATTTTATGAAGACATTTCCTGCCGAAGGGGAGGGTCCTCTGGCTTCCCGCTGCCCGGGGAGGGGGAAGGAGCAGGGTGGGCGCCTTGGTCCCCACGGACTCCTGTGGTCTGAGGGAGGCCGGGCGCCTCCAATCCCCGTCACGCCGCCTCCCTTCTCCCCGCAGCAAAGCAGGAACCAATGCCGGGCGAACGAGTGACGCTTCTCAACTCCAGCAGGCACGGGGCCAGGCCATCCTGAGGGTTGCAATGTCCCCTGCTAAGGAGCACGGTGTGAAACTCGCTGGTGTGGCATCGGCCACTGGGGCCCAGACCACAGAGCAGGAGGCCAGATATGCTGGCTGTCAGCGCATGGCCCCCCTGTGCTGGGAGCTGGCGGCGCAAGATGTGAGCTGCACGGTCACACAGCGCACAAGGCAGGCGTCGCCCTGAGCCCCAGCCCCCAGCTCAGGGCTCCCTGGTGTGGGGACACATCCGCACGCCTTCCGGTGTCACACAGGGAAACGTGAGCCTCGGCCCGAGAGCAAATATGATGGCCAGAGTTGGAGGGGGATGCACAAAGCACACAGCACGCACCCACCCCACAAGATACAACCTCTCACACACACCATACATCTCACACACATCTCACACCTCACACACACCACACACCTCACACCTCACACACACCTCACACCTCACACCTCACACACAGCTCACACCTCACAGCTCACACCTCACACCTCACACACACCTCACACACAGCTCACACCTCACACCTCTCACACACCTCACACACAGCTCACACCTCACACCTCTCACACACCTCACACACAACTCACACCTCACACACACCTCACACTTCACACCTCACACACACCTCACACATCATACACACCTCACACTTCACACACAGCTCACACCTCACACCTCACACACACCTCACACCTCACACCTCACACACAGCTCACACCTCACACACAGCTCACACCTCACACACAGCTCACACCTCACACCTCACACACACCTCACACCTCACACACAGCTCACACCTCACAGCTCACACCTCACACCTCACACACACCTCACACCTCACACACACCTCACACACAACTCACACCTCACACACACCTCACACTTCACACCTCACACACACCTCACACATCACACACACCTCACACTTCACACACAGCTCACACCTCACACCTCACACCTCTCACACACCTCACACACAACTCACCTCACACACAACTCACACCTCACACCTCACACACCTCACACACACCTCACACACACCTCACACCTCATACCACATGCCACACCTCACACTCACACCTCACACCTCACACACACACCACACACCTCATACCACACGCCACAATCTCTCACACATCGCCCACCTCACACACCTCACACCTCACGCACACCTCACACCTCATACACACACCTCTCACACACATCGCACACCTCATACCACACGCCACAACCTCTCACACACACCGCACACCTCACACACACCTCACACCTCTCATACCTACCCCACACCTCACACACACCATACACCTCACACACACACCTCATACCTCACACACACCACATACCTCTCACACGTTTCACACCTCACACACACCTCACACATCACACACACCTCACACCTCTCACCTCTCACACACCACATATCTCTCACACACCTCACGCCTCACACACACCTCACACATCACACATACACCTCTCTCACACACCTCACACCTCACTCCTCACACCCCACACCACCTCACTGCTGCAGAGGGAGCCCATCTGTAGGGGAGGTGTGTGCAGGTGATGCTCAGGGGCCAGTGGTGCCTGGGGCTGAGGTCTGTCCCCTGAGGACTCTGCTGGGGCTGGCCTAGAATCAGGGTCAGAACCCCTGGGGTTCCCGTTAGAGCACCCCGTCTAATGTGCTACGGGCTAGGCCTCAGTTTCCCTACCTTGCAAACCCTGCCTAATCGACTGACCCTGGGGAGGGCAGGGGCAACTCTCAGCCCTGTGCTGGGGCCCCCGGTCACCTCCCCGCCCTGCAGGTTGTGCGGGAGCAGGTCCTGAGTGGAGCAGGTGGGGCTCCCACCGCAGATAGGTAACAGTGTCACCGCGCCGCTGGGTTTGCCGTCGTCCTGTGGCTGCGGGAAGCTGGGAGTGCCGACCTCAGCAGCCGGGTCTCCCCGGACCTGCCCGGGCCCCGCCCTGCAGACCGAGTAACTCCGGAGCAACATCGCCCCAATTCGGCACCCAGGCACGTGGCCCCGGGGGCCCTCGCCCCACACTACACCTGGTCCTTCAGCAGACCTGCCTCACAGCCACTGTCCTATCTTCCTGGAGGCAACAGGAAGGACACACAGGCTCCTGCTGTCACCTCGTTCGTTCATTCATTCGCTCGTTCCACGGCCATTCTCAGATGCGTCCGGAACACAGAGCTGCTCGCACCTGGCCCACTGGGAGAGGCAGGCGAGGCCCTCGCCTGTTTTATGGCGGGATAAACAGAGGTCCCCAGAGGTCATTTTCTTGAAGCCACATGGTTGGAAGGCTTGTGTTCATCCTGCTCCCAAGACATGCCTGGCTCCAGAACATTCCATAGCCCTGGCCTGACCTTCTCATCATGCCGGTGTACAGGGTGGGAGACTCCCAAGAGGGCTCTGAAGAGGCTTGGCCAGATGCACCCCGGCCCTGAGCTGTCCCGGAGGGCCAGGAGAAGCTGGTAGGTGCCGTGGCGGGAGGAGTTTGCGCCCGAACCCTGCCCGGGTCTGGCTTGGCTGTCCCGCGAGGGCTGGGCACTGTCTCGCCTGGGCCTCGCCCACCACTCCCGGTCCAGGATGGGGGCCCGGCCTGGCCTGTGTGAGAGAGGCTGCGTGGCCTCGTGGGGGCAGCCGGGTGACTGCAAAGTGTCCGGCTGCGGCCCCTGGGCCCGTGGAAGCTGGCACATGCCTGGATTTCTGCCCGGGCTTGGGCTGGGCTCAGAGGAGGGGGCGGGTGGGGGCCGGAGCCCCGGCCAGCAGCGTCCACTCTGCCTTTATCAAACTGCCCTTCTCTCGCAAGGAGCCACCAGCCGGTCGGCTGCTGCCTGGAAGGAGCAGCAACGAAAAGACCCGCTTGAGGACATCCCTTTGTCAAGAGCAGAAAGGATTCCCTCGCCAGTGCAGGGGGCGGGGGGCAGGGGTGTCGCGGCATGAGCGTGGTGGGCTTTGTTTCGCGGGGAGGGGCTTCGGCGCACGGGTCCCTTTCTTCACATGAAGCCATTCGTGGCTAATGTGCCCTGATTTCCGTAATTACAAACACGGATGAAAGGGCCCTGGCGTCCACGGTGGCACGGCCCTGGCTGGGTGGGGACTTGCTCGCCAACCCCGCACCCCGGTGACTGCTCTGCTTGCCCTTTGGCACAGGCAGCCCTGGCTGGGCTGGCAGGAGTCCCGGGGCCCCGGCCTGGCCAGGACTTCTCGGGGCACAGTGGGGGCTGGGGTGGCCCAGGGAGCTGGTCAGGTGGGGCGTGGGGCTCATTTTGGGGTTTCTTCTCCTCCCACCCTGGGACACTGGGCCCACCGGTCACCCCGTGGCCTCCTGGGACCACAGTGAAGCGGCTGGGTGCCCGCGACCCTGCCTGGAAGCGCACCACCCGGAGAGTCCTGACCACCCGGACAGGAAAACGTGGCAGAGACCTTCCTGCCGGGCTCCGCTAATAAGTCTGATATTTTCAAATGGCACCAGCAGCTTGGGTCGGCTCGACTTCTCCTGGAGCCTCATTACCGCCACTGGGAAGGCCTTTCCAGGGCGGGATGCTCGGCGCCGTCATGAATATTCACGCGGCCTGCTGCTGGCTCAGCGCTCTGCAGGGGCTGCTTCCTCCTGAAAGGCACAGGTGGGAGGGTGGGGTCCTCTGCTCCAGGCGGGGCTGTGTGCTCCTGGCCAAGACCCCCCTTCCTCTCCCTACCCTCACCATGGCCCCGAGGCCCCTCACGTTGCAATTCCTGGTCCACCACACACCTGCTGTCACACTCCTGAGAGACCTGCTCCTGCTCAAGGACCCACCATGGCTTCCCATTGCCATAGGATCAGAAGGCCACAGGGTCACAGAGACCTTTCCAGCCAGGCTGGGAGGGGAGGGATATGCATCCTGAGCCAGCCTCTGGGTCCTCACCTGGGTCACCTGATCTGGTCCTCACTGTGAGCATCTTGGTAAGTGGGTTGGATGGTGAGTGAATGAGTGAGTGGGTGGGTGAGTGACAGGAGAGAGTGAATGAGTGAATGAGCAAGTGAATGACTGGGTGAATGAATGAGTGAATGAGTGGTTGAGTGAATGAGTGAGTGGGTGAGTGAGCGAGGGGGTGGCGGCCCCCCATCACCTGCCGTGGAAGGGGCAGTGCTGGGGTTCAGCCGATGGACCGCCCACTGCACCCTTGGGCGTGCAGACCCCGAAGCGGGAGACCCACGCAGGCCGACCTGCACTCATTTGCTGGAAGGAGCCACGAGATTCCTGCTGCCGTTGGCTGTTCCCTCCAGAGTCACGAGCTCTGGGCCTGTGCTGTGTCCCGGGCTTTGCCTGGTCCCCGAGTCCGGACCTGGGCTGGAGGCTGCGGGGGCTGGGCTGGCTGGGCCCCCAAGCTGCCTGGGGTAGCAGGGCAGCTCCGCGGGCCACCACCCGCAGCAGGAAGGGTCGTGGCTGACACCGTGAACTGCCCCAGCACCATGGTTCCTGGCACCGAGGAGGCACAGGGTGGGTGTGCCATCAGCGATGCCCACTGCCACACAGTAAGCTCGCACTTGGTGCCATTTGAGTCGCATGCACTCTGAGCACGTTAATCGCTGAGTTGCTGTGGCCTCGCCAAGCCCCTGCGTGCACAGTGCCCTGATGTTCACCTGGCAGCTGAGGAACTGAGGCACAGAGAGGTCGCACAGACGCTGAGCGGAGGCCTCTTTGTCACCTGAGGTCCTGGCTGGGCACACCAGGTGCGGGCAGGCCTGGCGGGGGAGAGGCCTGGCATCCAGGGCCTGTTGGGCGTGTCTGGGCGCAGACGCCTGTCCTGTGCCCCAGAAGCGTGTGTGCTCCCTCCCTGTCCCCAGGTGTGGGCTCTGAGGCTCAGCGGGGTTAACAAGCGTCCCGGGAAAACAGGTCACCGAGGAGCAGTCTCAGTGCGGCAGAAGGGACGTGTTGCTGGAGTCAGAACGTGGACCCTTTGGAGCCCACGAGTGGCTGGATCAGGGTCACTAGGGCCAGGCTGGGGGCCGGGCCGGGCACCGCATCTGGGTCCTCTGCTCCGCCCCTCCCAGCCCTGTGTCCCTGACTGACTCAGAAACACTGCCGGTTGGTTCCTGGGAGGGGCAGGGTAGACGGTCTGGGGGGCTATGTCCCCCATTGTCCCAGCAGGTCCTGGTCACCTACTTGCCCACCGCAGCAGGGCCAGCCCCCTGACCACAAGCCCTGGGCATGTGAGAGGCTGTGGGCCCCACACCCGCCCATGAGGGTGTCCACTGCTCCACCAGGCCACGGGGCACCTCACAGCCCCGGAAGACACGGACCCAGCCCTGCGTCAGGCCGCAGAGTGCCCTGCCCTGGGCGGGTGAACCCGCACCTCCCTGCACCGAGAGACTCTGGTTCCACATGTGCCTGTGCTCAGGACTGTGGCTCGAGGGCCTCGGTGGCCGCTCCATGGGGTGTGTCCAGGGCAGAGTCCGTCTGGAAGCGGCTGAGGGAGGCAGCGCTGGGTGGGATCATGGGGGGACCCGGGAGTGGGGGCTCCTGTCTACAGCCGGGAGGCCTGGGCCGGGCTGGGAGTGTCCTGGGTGCGCTGGGGAGGCCGCGGGGGCAGGCGGCCGGGTGGGGTCCAGCCAGGCGCGGGACGGGGCAGGCCGGCTGCGCGTGGAGACATCTGCCAAGGGCAGAGCTGCTGAGGAGCAGGCGCCACGCCGCGGGGAGCCGCCGGGCGCCTTGCTCCAGTGAGGAGGAAAATGAGAGCGGAGCCTCCCTCTGCCCCACGCGCTCCAGGCACCTCTTGGGGGGAGGGGCGGCAGCTGTGGGCGCCCCCACCTGTGCCCACCCGCGACCCGCTGGCTCTTTAGTCTCCTGCCTGAGCTCCTCCCTCTCTAAACAGCGCTTCCTGGCGCTGCGTCCTGAGCCGCGAGCCTCAGCGACCACTCTCCAGCCGAGGCCCGACAGCGGAGCCGAGCAGGACCGCGTCCCTGTCCCTGGGCTGGCACAGCCCCCACTGGGCCCTCTGCCCGCCCCGAGTCTGTGCGCCCAGCCTCGTCTGCCCAGCTGCCCCTCAAGCCCAGGCTGGATGTCCCTCCCCGGCCAAGTGCTCCCGGCGGCCCCCACACTGCCGACGCTTCCCGCCACCCACACGGCCTCCTGTCTGCTGCCCCAGATCCCCCTGCTCCCGAGATGCCCCAGGGGCACCAGGTCCCAGCGGAAGGGCCCTCCCCTCGCCCACTCCTGCCAGCCGCTCCCGTGGTCTGGCCCCGTGTCTCCCCTGGGCTTGGCTGAGCTTGACCTGGGGCTGTGTCTCCCCGCTGGGCACGGTCGGGCTTTCACTCCCAGCCGGGGCCACCCCTAGTTTCCTGGGGTCTGGGGGCTTTCAGTGCCAGGACTGGGAAAGCCCGAGACAGCCAGGATAGTGGGTCAGGGAAGGGCAGGTCCTGTGTGGGAGCCTGAGACGGGCAGTCAGAGCCTGGGGCTGCGTGTGACGCACCTGGAGGATGCAGGGCCTGACCCCCTGCAGGGCCGCCTGCCTTCCTCGAGGTTCCTAAATGGATCTGATCACCGCCACTTCCGCAAGACACTCGGTCACTGTTCCGCCCTGCGAGTCAAGGGAGGGCCACCGTGGAGGGTGAGGCCCGCAGGGCAGGATGGGAGGACATCTCCGGGCAGGGAGGCTGTGCAGCGTCATGGCCCTGCAGGGCGGTGTGCTCAGTGTCACTTGGAGGGGCAGCCACACCGCTGGCTGTGACAGGCACACAATCCAAGGCGGGGGTGTTTCCCCAGGGGACCAGGGTGGGCCCTGGCTGGGGGGCAGCAGGAGGGTCAGAGGGCGCAGGGCTCTCTGCTGTCTGCAGGTCCAACCGAGGGCAGAATGCGGAGCAGCATTTAGCCCCATTCAGGGGCCTCCCCTGCATGACTCACAGCGGTGGGACAGCCCAGCCCTGGGGCTGTGACTGGAGCTGCACCGAGCAGGCCCTGGGCTGAGGGCAGGGGGCCGACCGGAGGCTGCCGGGTCAGTTCTGGGGGCCGTTTCCATCGGGTGGGGGACACACGTCCAGACGGCAGGCAGAGCTTCGTGCCACGGTAGTGAGGACAGGGCCGCCCAGCCGCAGACACCGAATTCTGCATTTTGTGGGGAGCGTTGACCCAGCTGTGCCAGGTAGGTGCGTATAAGTCAGTCCCAGGACGGCGCCTGCCGGCTGCTGCCACCCCACGCCGCACAACGCGGTGCCGGCTGGGGGCCTGGCTGGACCCCCCGTGAACCGCAGCCGTCTGCGCCGGCCCTGCAGCCTCACCCGCCCGGCGCAAGGCGCAGTTTGTCCTAGAACAGACCGTGGATCTTCTCAGCTGCCTTTTCACAGACCTCTGGAGCCGGGAAGGGCACCAGGGCGTCCCCAGGGCTGCCACGGGCTCGCGCCAACGCGGCGGGTTCATCACTCAATCAGGTTTTATGGAGTTCCTAGCACGGCGCTTGAGCAGCACTCAGAGGACGCGGACTCCAGCCCTCCCACCTGGCACTGGCGGGAGCGACGTCCCACCTCCTCCTCGCCCTGCGCCAGACTCCGGCCTTTCTGCTTCCCGCCTCGCAGCTATTGGCAGCCAAGCGATCACATGGGGCTCTGACGGCGTCTCCACAGCACTTCAGCGTTATTGCCCAAAGGACCTGGAGGTTTCCGACGCCGTCCTGAGCATGGTTTTCTCCAGGAGGCCTGTTTCCAGTCAAAGGGCCTGCAAAATGGCCATTCCACGGTCCCCGGGCCTGCGCAGCAGCAGAGCCCCCTGGCAGCCCTGTTCTGGGCGCCCCGAGTCAATCGATCTTTTAATCTAGGGCCGCGGAGCCAGGAGGCGTGGTGCCCACAGTCGGAGACCGACCTGCCCGCGTGAGCAGGGCGGCTGCGCAGCTCCAGGTCCCCCTGGGGCATGAGAGGGGTGGTGGGAGCCCAGGAGGCAGATGTCAGGTCACAGAGGAGGCAGGCGGGTGCGGAGGTGACGCGTGAGTGTCCTGCAGTGCACAAGTGAGACACGTCCATTCACACTCCTGACACACTCTGTTGAGGGGAATAAAATGTCTCAAAATCTGGGCAGCTGGCGGAGGCGTGGGGCTGCTCGGGGTCTGGTGGGAGTGGGGAGTCGGTGTCGGGGCGGGGATGCTTCGCCTCACCTGGGCTCAGGTAGCTCGGGCAGAGAGAGGCGGCAGTGAGCTGGACCCGGCACAGGCTGGCTGCGGGCGGCTCCCTGCTCCCAGGCCTGGCTGACCACGCCGGTGGTCGAGTGGCTTTTTCAGGGATGTCAGGGAGGGTGGCAGTCAGCCTCCACATCACCTGGGTGGGCCCCCGGGGAGACAGCACAGTCTCAGGGACCTGGTCACAGCCACGAGTCACCCTGCCCGACACGTGCACCGGCCCTCGGTCCTCCCGGGCACCTCTGGCAGGGAAGGTCCGTGCAGGCCCATCTCTCAGACAGGGAAAGAGTCACGCGGGAGGGGACCCAGGCCGCTCCTCTCGCGCGTGCACAGCCAGCCCACCGCCCCTCCTTCCGCCCGGCCCTGCGCGCCAGGGTTTGCGGGTCCCCCCAGGGCCGCCCCGCAGGCAGCGGCCGGTGCACAGCCCATGCCGAGGCCTCCTCCCGGCACCTCCTCCCCTCCCCCTGCGGTGCCAGGCTTGGCTTCAGGGCCATAGGTGGCTTCGAGAAGCGTTTGCTGCAGAGCTGCCCCGGCCAGGCAGGTGCTGGCACATGGGCACACGGGGCACTTGCCAGAGAGCAGCAGGGCTGGGACGTGGGAACCTTCACCCGCAGCCCTCTGCGCCCGGCGTCTGGGTGTCTGGGCTCCCTCCCGGCCGGCGTCTCCAGCCCAGCCGGTTAGCCACGCGCACCTGCCGCTCCAGGGAACAGTTACAACCGCTGTTTACCCAGCATGCTCCGTCGAGACGCCCACGGAGCCCCAAGCTGAGGGCAGCGTCCACACCTTCCGGGGACCCTTCAGGCCAGACCTCTTTGTCCCTGCTGCTCTGCCACTTCTGGCCAGGCCGACATTGCAGCCACAGGGTCCAGGCACAGGGGGTCTCTGACTCTCCCTGTCAGGGGCTTCCTTAGCTGGCCTCACCAGTTCTGTCCAAGGCCCCTTCCTGCGCTCAGACTGCGCCTACCCGGCCGTAGAGGAGTTCCCACTTCCTCACTCTGCCTCACAGCTTGTGACATCAGGGCCACTGTCCTGGCCTCCACCTGCCTGATGCTGGGGGTCAGGGCACAGCGCCTACACCAGGCTGTGGTGAATAGCCCGCAGGCTGCTCTGTCTGCCCTTCTGGCAGAGCCTCCCAGAGTTGCACAGTGCACAACCTGTACCCCACACCCGGCACACCTGCCTGGACCCGAGGTAACCAGGATGCACGGCACATGGACAGGTGCAGCCTGGCTCCGTGACCCTTGTCGTTGTGTAACTCAAAATGCCTTAAGGAAGTTAAGAGCAGAGTGTCACCTGGTTCCCTGTGTTTCTTCCTCATGACAACAGAAGCTCCTGGTGGAGTCAGAGCAAGAGGATGCACAGGGAGCTGCCATGAGAGCCTCACGCGTGTTCCAGAAACTGATTCCCCCTTACCAAAGCATCTTCTGAGCCAAGGCCGTGGGATTATGGGATTAATCAGAACTTTAAAGGCTCTGTACTTCTGTTCAAGAACGGGATGCTGGTACTTTGAGACGGGAGTCTGCCAGCCTCCTCATTTTCTGGATATAATATTATTATTAATAATAAACTTCTCTTTCCCTCTCAAACCACTTGTCCTCATTCTTCTCATGTGGCCTTGGGGACAAGTGCTGAACTTTCAGTAACAGTCGCAAGTCCTGGGCCACCCATACTTCTGACAAAAGGGCTGTAAATCCAGGGCCCTCAGTAACCCCCCGGGTTCAATAACCTGCTCAGCGGCTCACAGAGCTCGGGGCAGCCAGATGAGGAAGCACACAGGGGAGGTCCAGGAGGGCCCCAGGTGCAGGAGTATCTGTCCCTGTGGAGCCGAGGTGTGCCACCCTCCCACACACAGGTGGGCTTGCCAACTTGCAAGCTCCAGAACCCCATTGCTTAGGGTTTTTTATGGGAGTTTCGTCACGTCCATGTGATTGATTAAACCACTGGCCATTGGTAACTGAACTCAATCTGAAGCCTGTCTCCCCTCCTGGAGGTCGGGGGTGACACTGAAAGTTCCAACCTCTCGTCATGCCTCATTCTTTCCGGTGACCAGTCCCCCTCCTGCAGGCATCTGGGGGCCCCACACACCAGTCATCTCATAATGCAACAGGACAGTCCTGTCACTCTGGACCTTCCAAGGGTTTTGGAAGCTCTGTGCCGGGAATCTGGGACAAAACTCAAATACTTTCTTTATTATACCCCAGAGCCAGATGGTAAATATTTTAGGCTTTGTGGGCCACGTGTCTCTGCCACAGCTGCTCAGCTCTGCCTCTGCGGCGCAAACACAGCCACAGACAGTACTTACGTGAGCATGGCTGAGCTCTGTAGACTCTATTTACAAAACACATGACATGGGAGGTGGTCTGCCAGCCCCAACTTAGATCATCGATTTTAACCTTATCCTCCAGGTTAAAATTCTTTTACATATTTTTCACATTCCTATTGAGAATCACCATCTGTTTAATTATTATGTCTATATTTTCTTTTAAATCTTTGAACACACTTGTAATACTGCTATGACAAGGAAAGTTTCTTTATTTCCAGCATTCAGGTCATCTTCAGGGTGGTTTCTATTAACTCTCTATTACTGTTTATCTATTGTTTGTTCTCTTCATAATTCTAGTAATTTTTGTTTTATGCTGGATGTTGTGTATAATTTGTTGTAGGAGTATCTGGACTGTTATCTTTGAAGTGTGCTGGTATTTGCTCATGAAGGCAATCAGCTTTGCTAGACACAAACTTCAAACTCTGTTTCAGACCTAAGCTGAAATAGCTGCTCATTTATTTCAGACTTTCAGCAGTAGCTTTGTGCTGGACTTCTGGGAGCTTCCTCTGTGCCTGTGCGGTGCGGCTGTCGGCCAAAGACGTGAGAAGCATTTGCACAGAGATTTGTGGGGATTCTCTCTGTGGCTCTCTCCTTTCCAGGATGTCCCCTGTATTTTCAGATGCTCCGGAAGCTCCAAACTCTGTTCTCCAATCCCTCAGCCAGTAAGTCTGCAGCTTTCTGTGTAAGCTTTAGTGGTCCTGCACCCCAAGAATCACAGGTCCTGCACCCTAAGAATCACAGTTTCTTCTATAGCAAAAGGTCATACAAACGTGAATCTCAACGAGTGTGGTCTCTTCTTTCAAAGCCCTTTTCACTTTCTGTGTGCTTTGGACTGTCCTCTGGCATCTTCAGATAGCTGTTTTTCATGTTTTGTCTAAGTATGTATTTGTTACTTGTAGGATAATTGGTCTAATGCAAGCTTTTTCTGATGTTTTTCAATGCATATGTTATTCACCCTAAAAGATAAAAATGATAATGTTTTAATTTTCCATTTTTCTGATTATGATATGGTTTAACACTTTTTTGTGATTTTTGGTGATTTATATTCTTTCATTCATGAGTTGACCTTGCCAATTTTATGTGGGATTATAGTGCCTTTGTTGATGATTTTAAAGAAATCTCTGTGATATTTTGCAAATGTTTTCACAATTTGTTATTTTTTTCAATTTTATTTTTTTTTTTTTGGTATAAAATTGTTAATTAGCTGTGTGGACAGTGCTTTTATGCATTTAAGAGCCTTTACTATTTACAAAGCATTTTTATTAGAGATGTATTTTTTCAATTTTCTGAATATTTCGACATTTATTCAGATGAAATTTTGGTGCCTATTTATGTGTTGTATCATAAACTAAGTAATACATTCTACTAAATATACTGGTTTAATATTATATTAAACCATTTTTGGTTTTCCATGTTAAATAATTACATTGTATCAAATCTTCCTTTCCCATGTCAAACCTTCATAGATTGTTGACTGAACACCCAGGTGAGTTTTATTTGCTGGCATTTCATTTTTGATTTTGTATGAATTTTCCTGCTTTATAGCAGACTTTCCCGAAGGTTGTTCTCCAGATCACCACTCCCAGGAGATGCCTGCAGGTGGAAGCGGTCCTTTGCTTGGACTAACGAGGCTGAGAAACACCGCAGACTGTCCCTTGCCTTTCGTGAGAATCACGGTGCACATGTGCAGCAGAGGCTGGGAGATGCTGCCAGCAAGGCCGCCCGAGTCTGGAACTTCCTTCAGACTAAGTCTTTTCTATGTAAAATTTTTTTCTGGGATTAACTCTTTACTTGTGCTGTTCGATTCTTTTAACGTCAGCTTTCATCATCTGTTTGTTTGCGTTGAGATTTGTTAGCATACAACCATACAAATAATTCCTTATTCCTTTTTAAAATTGCATGCACATTTGCTGTCTTTTTTTATAATATTTAAAATTTTATTAAATTGCTGTTTCTTCTCCCCTCCCCCTTGCAGTAACCAGATTAGCCAGAGTTTGGTCTGTTGTGTCGGATATTTAAAAGTCTTAACTCTTCAATTTACTTATCTCTTAACTCTTAATTTACTTAACAAATTTCATTTTTCTCTTTTCTAATATAATAATTTATGCTATTATCTGCACTATTTTGTTCTTTCTTGGAACTGCTTTAAAAAAACTCATTGGCTTGAAAGTTTTGATCTTTTTTTTTTCCTGTTTCATAATGAAAGTATTTAAAGATGTGACTTTATCGTTGAGGATGGCTTTGTAGAAATCCATTTGCTGTTAGCAATTCCATTATTTTCCCAGTTTTCTGGAATTTGAATACTATTTCTTTTTCCATTTTTCTTCAAATGTTTCCAAGAGTACTTTTTATTTACCAGTTGGTAGGGATTTTTTATTTAGACTTTTATTGTTTCTAGTTTTATTGCTTCAAGATGAAATAATTTTGGACAACTTTAACTTTCTGAACATACCGAACTTGTATGTGTGTGTGCATGTATGTGCATGTATGTGCATGTGTGCATGTATGTGTGCATGTGTGCATCTATTTGTCTAAGAAACACCCCTTTTGGAAATCTTCCACTTACGATTTGAAGTATTATCTTTAATTACCCAAGTAATCATGATTATATTGTTATTGTAATAAAATGCAAACATAACCCTGAAATACCTTTGGCCTCCACCCCCAATTCTAATCTGCTCCTCCAAAAGAAAATCACTGTTACAGTTTGGTTTACGTGTTCGGACTGCTATAACAAACACCTTAGACTGGGTGATTTATAAACAGCAGAAATTCATTGCTCATAGTTATGGAGGCCAGAAGTCCAAGGTCAAGGTGCTGGCAGATTTAGTGAGGGCTGTCGGCTTGATAGATGGTGCCTCCCATGTGTCCTCACATGGCAGAAGGGGCCAGGAAGCTCGCTGGAGCCTCCTCTAAGGGCATTAATCCCGTTCAAGAGGGCGGAACCCTCACGACTTAGTCACGTCCCAAAGGTCCCACCCTGCATATCATCACATTGGATATTAGGTTTCAACACATGAATTCTGGAGGGACAGCACCATTTACATCACAGCATAGCTTCCGTTCCTTCTTTCTTTTTTTTTTTTACTTTTTTTCTCTTTCTTTCTCTCTCTCTCTCTTTTTTTTTTAAGAGACAAAGTCTCGCTCTGTCACCTTGGCTGGAATACAGTGGCCCAATCAATTACAGCTCACTATAACTTCAAACTCCTGGGCTCAAGTGATCCTCTCACCTCAGCCTCCTGAGTAGCTGGGACTACAGGAGTGCGCCACCATGCGCAGCTAATTTTTAAAATTATTGGAGAGATGGGATCTTGCTGTATTGCCCAGACTGGTCTCAGACACCTGGCCTCAAGTGATCCTCCTGCCTTGGCCTCCCAAAGTGTGGTGTGCTGTATTTAGGACACTTTTCTATGTGTTTGCATTTAAATACATAAAGTACAGAAATGTGTAGCTTGACTCACGTATGTTTAAGCAATTATATGTATTGTTCTGGCCCTGGTTTTTTCAATCCCCAACGCAGCTTGCAGGTTTGCCTCATGCCCATTTATTTAAACCTGCTTTATTCTTTCTACCTTCCATTAATACCTGGTGTCCCACAATATTAATAGATAAACATTGATTTAATCATTTCTCTATTGATGAACACATGGGCGTTCCTGACTTTATTGTAAGCAATGCTGCCATGAGCACCTCATGTGTGCTTCCACATTGATTTAACAAATATCAAACTATTCACATTAAATATTGCCTGTCAATTCTGATAAATTGTGTTTTTTAGGGGGGAGGACTGCCCATTTAATCGAAATTATCAAGTTTATTGATTTAAACTTATTTATAATATCCTCTCATTATTTTGTTAATGCATGGTTATTCCTGATTTATTTATTTGTGGTTTGTCTCTCTCTCCCCTCTGATCACTGTTGGTAGGGATATGTCCATTTGTTAGTCTCTTTAAAGAACCAAATTTGACCTCACGTGTTTTCTCTAACGTACGATGTTTTTTATTTCATTGGTTTCCCGTCGTATCTTTGCTATTTCCTTCCTTCTGCTTTCTCTAGACTTGGCTTTGCCCAGCTTCTGGAGATAGAAGCTCAGATCATTGATTTTTGGTCTTGCTTTTTAAACAAATATATGTATATGAGGCTATAAATTTCCCTCTCAGCACAGCTTTAACTGTGTTCCCCAACTTTGATACGTTGTATCTCTGTCATCAGCCGGTTCACAGCGTTTGCTAATTTCCTGTGATTTTGCCCGGCTGTGACTTAGGGGTATGTGGCTCAATCTCTGAGCAGTAGGGGATTTTCTAGCTGTGTTGGTTTGCACCACGGCGCTCAGAGAGCAAACTCAGTGGGGACACTCCCGGGGCGGGCACACGGCCACGCTGGTGAGCGCCTGTGTGCCCCGATGAAAAGAATGCAGGGCCTGCTCCCGCCGGGTGCGGTGGTCTGCATCACTTGTCAATGAGGTCAGGCGCGTCAGTCGTGCCGCTCAGAGCCGCCACCGCTCACCGCTCATGGCGTTTGCATCTGCTTATTAGGTCAGTGCTGGGGGAGGCGGGGAAGGGCTGCCCAGACGAGCGCGCATTCTCTCTGCTTTCGGTCTGGTCGATTTTTGCTGCACGTGTTGGATGTTAGTGACGCTTGTGTGGGGCTGTGACACCTTCCTGCAGAGTTGACCCTGGCACATGCTCGTGTCCGTCGGGAGCAAAGCACCTGGCCTCAGCGCCGCCCCGCTGGGGTTCGTGTTGCTCCGCCAGCCTTCGCCTGGCCAGCGTTCACATTTCTGTAGCATCTTTCCCGCGTTTTTTCTCTCAACCTGTTTTGTGCCCTTAGACCTAAGGGGTGTCCCTTTTCAGTGGCCCACGATGGGTTTTATTTTTTGTGTCCAATCTGACATTATCAGTCTTTACGTGAGCTGCGCAGCCCGTTCTACTGGACGTAGATTCTGTGTTTGGTTCTAGCCCCTCGTCGTGCTATTATTAATACATAGTTTTCTGTTTCACGCGTCTGACTTGTGTTCCATCTCCTCTCGTTTCTTGCCTTCTCTTAGATTAACGGAATCCTCTATTTTCCCATTTCCCCCTCTCTTCGCTCGCCGGTTACTCATCCCTTTTCTATTCCCAGTGTTTATCCTGGAGATTTCCGCCTCACCCCGGCTCAGACAGCACAGTTGGCTGGGAATCCAGACGGCGCCAACTTGCTGCTCAGAGGACGGGGCGCTCAGGCGCCAGCCACCCGCCAGCCCCCCTCAGTGCTCGCGTTGCGTTTCCCCCGTGTCCGACGGCTGCGCCCGCAAGTGTCTGTCTACACGGACACGGGTCTGCGCCCCTCCTGTTTCCGTGTCTCTGTCTGGGATGATTTTCCTTCCATCCGCGGAGCCACTTCAGAATATCTTCAGTTCGAGTTTCTCGCGATGAGTTCTCAGCATTTCTGTGCCCGAGACGTCGTCCCTTGGAAGCGCGTGTCCGCTGACACAGACGCCTGGACGCAGCCCCCTCTCTCGCTCCGGCGCTCGACACTGCCGCGTGGCCACTGGCTTCCTGTCGGTGGGAACTCAGCCCTCAGCCTTGCTCTGGCTCCTGCGAGGACAGGGCGGCATTTTTCTCCAGCTGCTCTGAAAGTTTTTTCTTTTTCTTTTCTTTTCCGCAGCCTTTCCGCAGGTCGCGGTGCGGCTCCCTTGGCCTGCACCCTGCGTGGGGCGCACAGAGCTTTCTGCTGCCCAGGCGGGTGCTTGTCGTTGGTTTTGTGGAGTTTTTGTTCATTATTTCCCGGAACGTGTCGTCTCTCCTTCCTGCCTCCCTGTCCCCCAGGGCTGCGGTTGCACACAGGTGGGTGTTTTCACTGGGTGACCCGACACCCGTGTGCTTCGGGTTTGATATTTGTTAGTCACTTTTCATTCTGTTCTTTAACCCAGAGTTCTGCTATTTCTAAAATCGGTTAGATCCATCCACTGGTTTCTTAATTTCAAAAATCATGTTTTTCAGTTTTAGAATTTCCATTTAGTTTTTTTCATAGAATCAGTTTCTTTGGTAAAATTCTCTTTTCCTCTCCTTCGCTTTCCCCGCTTTTTCCTTTATTTTCGTGCACGTGTCTGTGCTGACCACTTCCCGGTCCTGGCTGCTGCGCCACCATCTGAGCGGCCGCTGACTCTGTTCTTAACACACATTTTTCCTTCTGGCTTTTCGGTCACATGTCCCTTGGCCAGTCTAATAATTTATTTTTTGCTGGTTGCTGGACATTGTGAATAAACAAACCAGTAGCAGCAACGCGTGGTCCCCCCCCAGAAGTGTCCACCCCTCCTCCGACAGGCAGGGAGCCTGGGGCTGACCCAGCTCCGGTGAGGGCCGGGGAGGGAGGCCGGGGGTGGCTTTGACCATTCTCAGGTCACTGATTAGAGAAGTCGCCTCCGTTTCTAGACTGGAGCCCGTCGGGGGGCACAAATGCCAGCCTGTGGGTTCAGCAGAGCCCCCTGCCCAGGGGTCTGGGTCTCTCCAGTGCGCAGAGTATTCGGGACGCTCTGCCCTGCTTTGGGGCTATCACGTTAACTTCCGTACCGCGCAGCTTGGAACCTGCCACGTGCCGGGCGGGAAGCCGGCCATGCGCTCACGCTCCTCCGGTCTCTGATTGGGTCTCTGCCGCCCGAACAGCTGCTAAGAGTTCTTGCCTCCCTGTGGCCCCCGCTGCTCCTCTGGTGGGGCCAAGCCTGGTTCTCGGCCTCCAGCCAGGCCCCGAGTGGCAAAGGCCCCGGACAGTAGCCCGGCCGTGGATCGCCCCCCGTCCCTGGGGGTCTGGCCGTGCTGGAAGTTTGTCCCTCTGGTCCTCGCTGCTCCCCAGCTCTCTGGCGCCTTAAACGGATCGATTTTGTCTGTAGTCCAGCTATTCTGTTTGTTCTCAGCCAGGAATGTGCGTCGGCTGCTCAGGAAGAGAATTGCCCTTGGTGTCTGTAAAGGTATTTGCCAAGAAGGAGACTTGCTGAGTCGCACTTTATGAGCATTTACGATTTTGTCAGGGATGCCGAGCCGTCCTCCGCATGGGCCATGCAGGGAGATGGTAACAAGCGAGCCCAGGCCTCAGTGGCGGCCACAGCAGAGCTCGTCGCTCAGCCCCGCCCCGTCCACGCGGTCAGCTGTGCTCCTGCCCCGCGTCACCCTCACTCCAGGATCCGCGCAGGTGCAGGGCGCTCTCGGGGGCACCGCCAGTGTCTGCGGCAGAGGGAAAGGCAGGCGCAGTGGGTTCGTGCACTTGTCACTCCTGCTCAGCTGTCGGTGATCAGAGCAAGTCACACGGCCACACGGGGGAGGGCAGATCAGCGATCGGTACCACGGTCTGCGCCACCCTCCACAGACGGCAGTGTCATTTCTCCAGTTCCTCGCCACGTCTGCTATTTGAAATACTTTCCGGATTGCTAAATCTGACAATTGAACAACAGCTCTTAAAAATTGCATTTCCCTGATGAACAAGGTCAAGCGACTTTTCCTACATTCCTTGTGTTCCCCGGGTTTATGGGGGTAAGAAAAGCCATGTTTCATGACTGCAAGGCGTAAAGTGTGATATATAAAATACTGATAAACTCTCCATTATGAATTATATGATGCACACCCTTGATATTGTCAATGGAAAAGAACCCAAACTCTGTAAAATAATTTAAAGAGGTTTATTCTGAGCTTGATGTGTGTGACTGGGTCCCGGAGAGCCACGCCCAGGGGCCTCCAGCAAGTGGTCTTGCTGTGTCTGGGTTACAGTTTGGTTTTGTACATTTCAGGGAGACAGAAATTGCATATAAAGTCATAAATCAATACGTGGGAGGTGTACATTGGTTTAGCCCAAAAAGGTAGCACACCTCAAAGCAGGGGCTTACAGGTTATAGGAGGGTTTAAAGATTCTTTGACTTGTAACTAGTTAAAGACATGAAGCTTTGTCCAAAGGCCTGGAATATTTTAAGTTAAGGACGTCTGCTGATCAGAGCAAGCCTCAGGACATGACGCAGACCCAAGTGATCCGTTAAGTACACGGCTGACCTGCAGGTGTGGTTCCAGCAATGTCCTGCCCTGGCCTGGCCTGGCAGTGAGTCACAGGGGACATCTCCAAGGAGGGGGGGCATGACCAGGCCTGTCTGACCCTCTCCTCATGGCCGGCAACTCAGCTTTGGGGTATTTCTGGGGGCCCCTCGGCCAAGAGGGGGTCCACTCAGTCAGCTGGGGGCTCAAGATGTTACTTTAGTTCACAATCTTCTTACTGATCTTTGTACACTTGACTTGGCGTGTGCCAACCAAGCTGTGTTGCATTTCTCATGACAGCTGGGACCTGTCAGTTTTCCGTATGTATCTAAGAGTTTTTCTTTACATGTTTTGGTATTAGATGCCGAGCGCATAAAGGTTCGAGCCTCCTGCAGCATTACTGGAGCTGATACCTCTCATCAATACAGATTGGTCCCTTTGTCCCTCGTGACGATCTGTGCTGCGAGGTCCTGACTGACGCTGACACGTCCCTGCTCGCTCTGTTCTTTCCGTCGGCGTTTGCCTGTGCGGATGCCGACATCCGTCCTTTGTTTTAGAGCTGCACATGAAAGCGTGCGTGGGTGTCTCTCGCAGGTGACGTTCGACGGAACGCTGTTTTGAGCATGATCCGCGCCTTTGCCCGTGTGTCCGCCCCGCTCCGCCCCGCTGCGTCTGCGACTCCCTCCTCTGCGCTCACCCTCAGTTCACGGACACGCCTGGGCCTTTGCGTCTGGAGGAGAAACGAAACCGAACGCCTGTCACCCCACATCCTCCTCCCCGCTCGCCAATCCTCCGAGTCCTTGGCGGCCCCAGGCTGTCCTGGAACCTCCTTCTTCCCTTCCCACTCACAGAGACGCAGAAGGGCTTTGTGGCTCTGTGCACACACACGCGCACAAGCACGCACAAACACACACGCAGGCACAAGCACACACGCAGGCACATGCATATGCCCACATGCACATGTACACACGTGCACACACATGCACACACGTGCACAAGTACACACATACACGCACACACACGCACATCACACACAAGCACACATGCACGCACACGCACACACACACATGCATGTTATAGTACGGAGTGTGAGAAATGACCACTTAAAGACCGAATTGAGCCGAATTATGAGTCTTTATTAGCTGGCCAGCGACCACCCCTGCCCTGTCAGAGCACAGGTACAGAGAATGGTGGTTAGCCGAAAAAGCCAGGGGGTCTTATACTATTCTAAGATGGGCTACGTGACATGAGGCACAGGGAAGTGGGACAAATTACATCACACATTCCATAACCGCGGGGTCCCGGACCTGCCTTGGACCACCTACTCCGGTTACGAGCGACTGATCATAATCTTTAAGCAAGCAGGTTTACAGAAGCAGATAGCATTAGTTAGGTTAAGGACCATTCTTTCTCCAGTTAAGCAAGCACAGTAAAACTTCAACCATCGGCAAGGCAGCTGGAAAGT